>JAKCPI010030025.1:0-35688 GCA_023213315.1 Euborellia annulipes | reverse complement strand
GATAGGGGTCATATCCTATCTTACAATTATAATATAATATTACACGTTTAAATATAATCGTGACAATAGCTGTTTTAAATTCGCGAGAGGTGGTAAGTAAAATTTAGATGGAGGGAGGGAGGCTCTAGAAAAAAAAATTCTCAAAGAGGGCGGTGAACAAAATAAGGTTGAGAAACTATGGTCTATATAGTACAGTGGTTCCCAACCTTTTTTGGTGTGCGGCCCACGACCCAACTCTGACATAGGTGGGCCGCAGCCCACGGGTTGGGAACCGCTGGTCTGATATAAGATCGTTAAAAAAAGTTAAAGAGAAAAATTAATACTTTTGCAATAATATTAATTATATTAATATTCAAATTATTTAGATATACAACAGTCTTAAATTATTAAAATATCTTATTGTCTCTTTAATAAATTCAAATTATCTTAAAACCAATAAGTCATTTTCATGACTCCGGAAGAATCTTTTGGAGTTTCCATAACACTTGATTGGCGAACAAGTCTTGGCGCTTTGATTGAAGAGCTTAAACGTGTCTTCTCATCTAAATTAGCTTGTATAGTGGGTCTGCGTTCTTGGAGTTCGACAAATTCTTTTTCAAAGAGATCTTCATATGAGCCAACTTACAGATGAAGGTGGTCGACAGAAAGATTTATAATTAATAAATTTTTCTAAACAAATCCCACTATTTCAAGAATTCTAATGCAATAAATTTGCTTTGAGTTCCGTGCGAAGTGAATGAAATTTTTACATTTTTTGCATCCGTATGTCTTCATTTTATGAATTTGAATTTTGAAAAAAAAAAGTTGTGGAATATATTCTATCAATGATTTTGAAGTGGCAAAAAACCAGTGCCCATCCAGATGATATTAACACCCTAATGAAGGAAGTGTAAAGGCCGAGGCAGCTAAGAAATAATGCTCTGAATGCTTATTACTATCCCCACCATCAACCATCTTCAACGACAATTTGGCAACGGGAGAAGAAAATTCATCACAAATGTCACATAAACTGGAGTCAGAAAATGATTCATTATATACTTACCTATGAGGAATACAATTCAAACAATCTGCACATGTAAAATTTTTTCCGAATTCTTCTCCTTCTTCAACTGTTTGAGGTAAACGATGATACAGGGTCTCTGGTAGACGTAATCCACAAAGTCCTCCCAAAACAGAAGTTGCTCCCATTATAACAAGTGGCAGAATTAAAATATCGGAGCCCTTAAAAAAATATTAATCATTAATTATTTTTCTCTTTACATAAGATTTAAGCAAATGAATTTTAGATTACCAAATAATTGATGAATGGAATAACGATTAAACCCAGGCCACTAATATATGCAGAAAAGCCGATTCCAATACCTCGCAGTTGAGTTGGATAGAGTTCACCAGCAAAAGGGTATATGATAAGAAATGAGGCCGAAATTGCAAACTTGGAAAATAAATATAATGCCAAAGTTGTGTTAACTGCATCTGAAATAATGAAATGTTATTTAAATGATATTCAGGTCTATTCTCTAAGCAAAAACGTTAATTTTTAACATCTAAAATCAGCATTAATTCACATTAACACCTCCTTACATCTAATTGCTATTCTGCAAGCAACAACTTTAACTCCAAAGCGTCAACAATGTTAAAAATTAATCTCATGTCTAGGGGGTGGCTTTAATATTTTAACGCCGTATTTAATGAATCAAAATGGCGTCAAAAAGTAAGGTTATGATTTTGAAAGCTTTGAGATAAAAGCAACATGTTAACATCACTCTTAAAACTTTGTTTAGAGAATAGCATTTTAATAACGCTGGTGTGTCAGATAGGCCTACTAGATTGAAAATAACAAATCAAGTTTGAGTTCGTAATGCACAAGCGCGATAGGTTATCATCGAGTGGGGTAAAAACACGAACAAGCAGAAAACATAGCTACCCACACAGCACAAAATATTGCAGCAATGTTGCAGAAATATTGCGATCTTGCATAAATTGCAAATTAATATTGCAGGAATATTGCATCAATATTGCAAATCTTGCAAAATATTGGCAACATTGCTGCAATTTCGCAGCGACAATATTCCAAGCTAGGAATATTACAGCAACATTGCAGCAATATTGTTGCAATATTCCGATGTCCGCCTTTTTGGAACATTGCAGAAATATTGCATCAATGTTGCTGCAATGTTGTCAATATTGTTGCAACATTCCAGCAATATTTTGTGCTGTTTGGGTATCTTCATATGGATCGTTAACACCTGGTGCTAAAAAATAAAATCCTAACGTTGCTGTTAAAACTTGGTTTGGAGAATAGCATTTTTTAACGCTGATGTTATTTCTTTATTTTCTAACACCCAATTTATATTGTTAAATTTCAAAGTCTGTTTTTAGAGAATAGAAGTTGCAAAAAATTTAATCCTAACATACTCTCTTAATATTCATAAAATAAATTACCTTGAGGAAGAAGAACTGTAGCAATGCAACTGAATCCACTGAGAATCATAGAGATGCAGAGAGGCCATCGTCGTCCCCAACGATCCATAACTATCCAACATGCTAAATAGCTTGGAATCTCTACCAAAGATGCCAGCATAAAGCTTAAATAGTGATCGCTGCCTAGGGCTGGACCATAATAACTAAGACCAACATAAACCATTTCATTCGCAAACCTATAAAAAAAATTCAAATAATATAAAAAAGTTTATACAAGTGGCTAATTTATTTTTTTTTAATTACCAGTTAAGTGTTAAAAGAATCGTTTTCAGTCTCATATTAGGAGTCGCAAAGAGTGCCGAGACACCTGGTGATTTTTTTAAACGAGCTTCCTCACTTTTTGTACGATGCAGCATCATACTTTGCTTGGAGAAGTTTAATATTAGTTATTAAAAATTAAAAATTTTAATCATTTTTTATTTTATTACAAACTTACTTTTAATTTTAATTTAAATGATGGTGGTAAATCTTTTTTATTGACTCGAGCCAAGGTCTCTAAAATTTTAGCACCTTCTTCCAATCGACCTTTAGCAAGTAACCAGCGAGGAGATTCTGGTAAAAACCTAGAAACAAAAATCTTTTTTAAATTAAGTTGATATGCGGCCCGCGGAGTTATGATGCATTTTTTAAAGTGGGCCAGAAGATCATTTGGGTTGGACACCCCTGCTCTAAATCAATAAAAATAATATATCATCGGTGATCTTACAAAACCTTATAAGAATATATTAAAAGTTGGCCAGAAAACAAGAAAAAGGTTTTGATTGAATCACTAATTGAATCCGTAACTTGGTTGGGGCGAAAACAGTGTGTACCTCTATTTTATCAAACAGGCTTCACATATTGTATAATTTGTTGCAATGAATATGTTACATTAGGCTGTCCAAAATATTTGAGGAATAAATTATATAATTAAGAATTCGAATACGAGACAATGTAATGAAGCAAACACTTTTTAATTCAAAAACCAAACGCTGGTTTATACATAAATATATGTAGATATTCAATAAAATACTTACCACCAATAGATATAATATAAAAGGAAAGGTGTTGATGTAACAATGGATAATTTAACCCAATTTCTGACCAAATAGGCAATTCCAGCCAATATGATTAAGCCGAGAGAATAGCTAAGACACGTCATCACAGTTATGAATGACCGGTAATTAGGCCCAACAAGTTCAAGAGCTGAAATAGAAAAAGAACAATAAAATAAGTAAAAAATAATTATAAATGAAAATATACAAATTTGTTAAAAAGTTCTTTGGCTGAATACTTTTTCCCTCAATGTTGAATATTATAAGTATTATATATATTTAATACGAAAATAATAATATAATGCTATGTTTTGGGAAAGACAATTTTATTCAAGTGAAATTATGTCCGAATATCAGATGGTTTTGGAAGAAAATAGTAAATTCTGAGCTGAACATACAAACAAACTCACACTCTCTCTTTATAAATAAGTATAGAAGAGGTGCTTAAAGTATAGAAGATGGTACTCGATAAGTAATTCCCCCATCTAAATGAATAAATTTTACATATAAAATACTTTTTATATATAGTTGCGTGGAATGGAGTCAGCCAAGGAAAATGAAAAACAAAATTTATTCTGCCGACGTTTCGAGCGCCCGTTCTCTTCCTCGGGACAGTATAAGTGCCAAGTATTATAGATGGCAAAAAATTGTTACAATTGTTTAATAATGTCAACCAATTATTTTGCCATCTATAATACTTGACACTTATACTGTCCCGAGGAAGAGCGTGACGGGCGCTCGAAACGTCGGCAGAATAAATTTTGTTTTTCATTTTCCTTGGCTGACTCCATTCCACGCAACTATATTTAATACTCACAGCCATTATAATAATTTAATATTTTTTATATTTCTAACAGTATATAAAATCACCATGTTTTCAGGACTCCCACCTGGCTATGGCCATAATTATAATAGTAGTTAAGACAGTATTAATTATAAATAGCCTATATAAATATAATTTTCTTACATATAATAAATGGAATTTGATATATTGCAGGTATTGTTAATCCAACAATAAAGCGAAATGTTGCCCAGGTCCAGAAATCAACGGCTATAGCAGTTAAAAAATTCCCGATTAGAAGTGTGGTGAGGCAAGAGAAGAAGGATAATCGACGGCCAATTCTAAAAAAAAAAAATGGATTTATTAAAATACCAGGTAAGATTTTTCTTAAATTTATAATAATATGTTAGCAATTACCTGTCATTTAAAACGCCAAACAAGTAAACACCAATTGGACCTCCAGCATTTAGAGCAGCTAATCCAATAGTTGGATAAATATCATGAGCGCACACCAAATTGAACTAAAAAAAAAATAATTAAAAATTTTTATTTTATTTATAAACATCAAATTAAGAATAAATATTTCGTACATCAATCACAATAGAAGATGCAACTTGGCTAGTATTATACTCCCATCCATAATCGCAAGGTATTTGTGGCCAAGCCGAATCAGGTTTAAGTTCTTCCAATGTTCTTTCTTGAAGGAGTGCAGTCCAATTGACATCATAGCGAATACAATTTGAATAAGAATTAGTATCATTATCCTGAAATAAAGAAAAAAAATCTGGTGTGACTGGTCACACAGCAGACAACTTTCTCTTACCCTTCGGCAAGAGAAAATTGTGTACTGTGCTTGTCATATCAGATTTTTTGTGTCGAGATATATTTAGTTTCCCATAGCACTTTTGTTCCAAACTTGACCACTTGAATTTCATAAGTAAAAATCTGAAGTACATCAGTAAAGTGTATTTCGAACAATTTTCACAAATAATTTTACTGATATACTTTTTAAAGGGAATATAAAAAATAGTTGATTTTTAAATTTTAATCAAAATCGTTGTGCAAATTTTTAGAAAATCGAAAAAAATTGAAAAAATCTTAACTTTTTTCCTATGAAGTACACTGAGGGACAATATTAAGTCCCACCCATGGGTTTTCTACTTGTGATTATTTCATTGTTTTTAAAAAAATATTATATATTTTTTAATGGAAACTTTCATGGCTCAAACCTAGAAAATTTCCATTAAAGATTTTCATTTTCTTTTATAAAAACAATGAAATAATCATAAGTAGAAAAAGCATGGGTAGGACTTAATGTTGTCCCTCACTGTACAAGAGTAAAGTGTGCTTCAAAAGATTCCAAGGGCAAATTGAGAATATACATTTTAAAGAGCATCTAAAAAATAATTGATTTATGAATTTTAATCAAAATTTTTAGAGCGAATTTGGAGAAAATCTAAAAAAACTGAAAAAGTACATCAATAAAGTACTAGTACTTTTAGGTAGATTTTGTTCAAAAGCTTATTTTGAGTGCCCGGGAGGGTACCTAACTTAAATATAAAATTTCAACCTCCTAGCTCAATTCTTTCATGCTTTCAATTGAACAATGTGTGCGTGTCTGCTTAAAATTGAACACAGACTCACACACATTATTCAATTATTTTAAGTGTCTGGGGCCTTACTTAAATATAAAATTTCAATCCGGTAGCTCAATTCCTTCATGCTTAAAATCGTTACACACATACAAACAGACAGACCAATTTGCGGGACCCACTTTTTTGGACTCAGGGGACCTCAAAATATATATATCCATCAAAATCCTGACATCGAATTTTGACATGATCGCAATTCTTTATCTCTATATATTTCATATATAGGGTAATAGAAAGTAAAAAAGTAATTTGCTTATATAAGCGAAGAAAATGCAAAATAAACATATATCCTAGAATCTAATAAGATTATCAAGTTAAGTACATAAAGAAGCCTTATTGCTTTGTTTAAAGTTTCAAGATATGAAAAATGTAAAATTTTATTAATCATTAACCATTTTTATTTTTTTTTATTTTTAAAAATAAAATTTCTAACCAGATATGGAATTGTAAGTTGTCTTCTTTCTTCAGGATTCACCCCGGGAATAACCAATTCCGGTACCAAACACCAATGATCTGGAATATCTGCCATAAATAATTGATTGAAGGCGCAGAAACCACATGGTATACAGGCAGGTAAACAAACTAGCCAAACGAGAAGTTGTTGATAACGTCCGAATTCGCCGATTTGAGGTAAAAGCTCGTCGAGATCAAAGCAGCTTCTATCTTGAATTTCCTGAGAACACGGTCTCCTCTTTTGCAAACAGTGATAGAGCTACTCAAAGAAATAAGTAAATAGTTTAATTCAAAATGTGATTAATTTATAATTAAAAACTTTGTTAATGCACATACCTTGGAGAAAAATGAGATTTCAATTCTTTTTAATAAAAATAAATATCTAGTAAAAAATAAGGTGAAGTATTAAGGGATAGCTAGTTCGGTTTAGCTCATCATAAATATTAAATTAGTTATTAAAATTGTTATCAAACAATATTTTCTGTTTAATTATGCGAAATACATTTTAGAAATAAATTCTTGTTAATTAATAGTATAATAATGAATTTAACCTTTTATCTGTTCATCCTAAGGCCTTTAGTACACAAGAACGAACATTCTATTGGGGACAGAATCCTTGGAATATGTCGTTTTGTCTAGACCCGTGTTTTGGGGGAGTCGTGTCCGGATAAGACAAAACCACTTGTTTTAGTTATTCTGTCGTCGATCCGAATATCCGAATTTCTGTTTGAGTTCAAACTACACAACTCCTAAACGTTTTATATTTTTTTACCTATTTTTCGTCACCAAAATATCAGATATTTAAAAAAAAAAAGTTTCAAAAGTAAAATGGTATGATTATTTTGAAGTTAAAGAGAATATTGGTGATATGGATTTCAAAAATAAATTTCTGATAACTCTAAATAGGTGACGATTTATTATTTTTTCAGGGGAGGGGGAGTTTATATATATATAAGAAATTTTACCTTTTTAAATGCTTTTATTTAACTTACTTTTTCAAGTTCACCAACTTTTAGTCTTTGCGACACTTCCCGATGAGCTAGAGGTGTGTAATTTGATATTTAAGGGTCATTTTTAATGACAACAATCGTATCCCCATTTTTATCAAAATATACCACACTAATGTGGTACTTTATTTGAAACCATACGTGAATTAATCTATTTTCAAAAAAATTCCCGATGAGCTAGAGGTGTGAATAATTTTTAATTGCGGGCCCTGACCAAAATAGGCCAAACTAATGTAGGCCTACTTCTTATTTGAAGCCTCACGCCTCCTTCCTTTCTTTTTTTTTTTTTAATACTGTATCTAAAATAAATAAAAAAAGACTAAAAAGTTTGAAATATAAATATAGGCCTAATAAAAAAAACTTAAAAAAAAAAATGCTTTTATTTAAAATGAACTAAAATGAGAGAAATAATTTAATTAAAATAAAAGCGTGGGGGCTTCGAGGGGATTCCGAGGCATTAAACAATTCCTTAAGCTATTAATGAGCGTCCCACCTTTTATTTTAACAATTAAACAAGAACAATTAAATTATTTCTCTCTTTTTAGTTCAATTTAAATAAAAGCATTTTTTTAAATATATTTTTTTAGCATATAAATACAATCTGGTTTCAGAACTAAGTCTGTGTTGGCTATTAATCAGTGAAATTATATATATATATATATATAAATATTTTAAGGAATATGACATATCAGAGAGGGAACTTACCCCTCCCCCCGCCCTTCCCAAAGAAATTTTTAAACATACTCAATATATATTTTGGAATTTTCAAGTTAAATTCAATAAAAATTATTTATTTAAAAATGGACGATAGAAAAAATTATATATATATATATATTTATATCTATATATTAAATTTTATATATATAACAATCTGAGGTCCTAAAAAGGCAATGAACCCTCAGTCTTTTTCCAAAGGATCATGTGCCCCCCCCCCTCAGGAATCGACACCTAAGGCTCTAACTCACGTACTATTAAATAAAAGTATATTTACACATTTAAACAGAAAAAATAGTTTTAATAAAGAATAAAAAGAGAAATAACCTGTCTTTTCAGTCCAAGAAATAGAATTTAAAAAAATATATTTTATTCAAAAACACTTCTTACACATGTCCGTTTTGAGGAATAATATTCATTTTGTTTTTTGGACTGATTAGATTGACTGATGATATTGTGTTCTTGCTAAGAAAAAACAAACAGTAATAGTTCACTTAGTAAATGAAATCTAATTAATTAATTAGCTAAAATCGTCACCATTGCGCCAATAATATTAAAGATTTTTTTGATTAATAAGATATTATATGGCCATCTTGTTAATAATGAGTAGACAAGAGAAAGAAGTCTCGCCTTTTAAGTCAGTGGTTCGCTTTTCTTCCCAAGAAACAAAAATTTATTTCAATTAAATTGGTTACAAATCAATTGAAATAAATTAGGAAGAAGTTTAATGCCCATTTGCACCAAAACATCTTAAATCTTAAGCCTTAGATAACCTAAAAAGCGAAATGTGGCATTCCAAATGGCTCTGGAAGCAAAATCCTCGATGGTATTTTGCTCGATTGGTGTGCGTTCAGCCTTTTGTTATTATTTATGCGATGGAGGTACAAATAGAGGATCTTAAGAACCGATTTCCTGTTTCAAATTTAATTGTAAGAAGTTAAGATGTCTTGGTGCAAACGGACATAATGGCCTCAGATATCAAAAGACCTTTACAAATTTTTTCCTCATCGAATTTTGATATTCTTTAGTAATTCCGATTTTTCTTTATTATTTAAGTGTTTGCGTCACCCTGTTTGAAAAGATAAAATAAATCACATTTATATTTTTGGCAAAAAGTTGACGATAAGATCATATTAAATTAAAATGGTTGATAATTTCCAAAAAAAATTAAAGTAGAATTTCATTTTTTTTTTTGGAAATTTTCAGCCTTAATTAAAAATATTTTTATGACGGAACATAGGCAAATTAAATTTAAAAAAATAAAAATAAAAAGTGTAGAATAAATAGCAAGGGTTGGTCAAAAAAGGAGTTATATTTTATCAATGTAACTCACATTGGAATTATTAGTATCAGCAGGCGTCTGGTCCGGTTTAGCCATTTGATGCCCGAATGAAACAAGCAAAGTGAATTTTCCCTTCAACTTGAGAAAGGGAAACCTTAGGATGGACTGTGACGTTTATATATACTGGTCGATATCAAAAATAGATAAGCAAATAAACACCAAAACTACCGGTACCATTCAAGAGAGAAATTATATATATATATACAAAAGCTAGAAATAATTATTTTATCGTTTAATATTTTCAAAAGGGATGAAGTATAAAAAAAAAAATAACCAGGCAAAGTTAACTCTAAGATAATTTTATTTTGTTTGTATACGTTACATAACTAAATTTCTTTTTTTTAATTATTTATTTATTTTTTTATCCTAAGAGAAAAACTGTACTGAGCATTTCCCAAAAAATCTTTCTCAATAAGAGGCTACATGATTAAGCCGTAAAAATAAAGTTCAAAAAAAAAAAATCAACATGGAACACTTTTTAAAAAAAATTAATAAAAAAAAAAAAATAAATTTTCTCAATTCGTTTTGAGGAGCAAAAGAACACAGAAGGGGTTGTTTATTTATTATTTGAGTCAAGGAAAGCTTTGCGTTACTAAACGGGAATTCGTAAACTGTCATGGCACACAGTTTCATATTTTTTTAAAATTTTTCACTAGATCGCCCAACATTTTTTTTTTTTACCATTCATTCAAAGTACACTTTCATACCATTTTATATAATCCAAATATTCGATTTACGTTCGTTCTTGAATTTTTTTAGAATACATACATACTTAAGATTCATACATAAAAAAAAACACATTCAAAATTGGGCACTACATTTACGCGGATTCAGACACAAGCATACATAAAGTTAGGTCGTCGTTACTTACGTGTCTTGATAAGTGAATGAAAGAATTCATACTATAACGTATTCACCGCAATCATTCAATAAAAACAATCATACAAATAAAAAGAGAGTCAATTTAAAAAAATTTAATTTTAATTTTAATTTAAAAAAGCGATAAATAAAATAATATTATAAAATTATGAACACTTTTATTGACTCTCTTTTTTTTTTATATCATACATACATCACAGATTCATTCATAAACATTCGTACATTTTTTCAGTAAAAGTTTTCATAGTAGAGAACAGTCATTAGTATAGTACAGTCATACAATAGTACATATCCCTCAAGAGCTCATTGATGCAATGCAGTAACGTAGTAATGCATGCCGGTCGAAGAAGAATCGCCCTTCGACCAACATGGCTAATAAATCAGTAGTCTCACAGGCACACAATGCAAAGGGACGCAAATATCACACATCAGTCAGGAATTAATTAAAGTTGAGACGGGCCCAATCAACGCTTATTCGTGGTCGTTATTCAAGTCGAAAATTTCGGAGTCGTACAAAAAAACACTCCATAACCGCGACTAATGGAAGATTTTATTTATTTAAAAAATATTTTCGCATAAAATAGAGGACGTTTTATTTTTATTATTTTATTTTTTTTTTTTTGGACCATTGCAGTGGCGCAGGAAGGGACCGCCTCAAATCACAGTCGATCTCCCTTAATTTGGTTCACATAATGAATCACTAGGAAGAATGCCAAAGCGGAAACTGTTGATCAATAGATCACCAAAAAATACATGTTTCCTTTTTTTTTTTTTGTAAGACTACCGGTTACAATATTTTAAGATTATATAAAACATCTCAAAAAATATTAAATAAACACATTGTACATTTGCAAAGATTTAACAATTGATAATTACTAACTTAAATTGAGACGTTAAAAATTAAAAAAAAAATTTAATTAAATTTTGACCGACGATTAAATAGGAATGAATTAAAAAATTTTTATTTTTGGAAAGTTGGGGCTCCAAATTTGTGAAGCTTGTTTGTTTTTTTTTTAAATCTTTCCAGCTAAAGGCACTTCAAATAATGGAATTTTTTAGAGTGAAGGGCCTTTAATATTATTTATTTTTTTTAGATATATTTTGAATTTTGAAACAATTACCCAAAAGCACTTCACCCCAATGATTAATGGTAACAAACTGACCAGATTTTTTATTTAGATATGTAAGTCGCAATGCAACTTGTATTAATTTAAATATATCTAATATAATAATATATAATAGTATACAGGAAAATACATTTTATCCCCCTTAAAAGTAGTTTTGAACGTTACCTGAGCAAGTAAAATCAACAAATGTCGAGAACTTATAGCAGAGATTGTATATATATATATATATATTGTATATAATATATATGTCATTTACACAAATTTTATGTTGATTTCCAAAAAAAGTTTAGTCAGTCGATAAGTCATTTGATTTTTTTTTATTTTCATTTTTTATCTTTTAATACTCATTCAAAAAATATTTGTCACGTCAACACAACACGCGGAAGCATCACATCAACAGATTCATTATCATCTTCTCATCATCATCATCATCACATATGCTTAAAATTCATCCAATAGTGAGTAGAGTCCGTCCTGTTGAGTCGTCTTGTAGAAGAAATAATCGGCTCACACACACGTTCATAATGACCAGTGCGTCCCCTTTCGTTCACATATATTGTCTCTCGATCACACACTTGGATTTTTTTTTTGTCCAAACATTCTGACTCACACCAAATGTTGCTTCCCGATCATCACAAAGGCATCACTGTGCGCACACTTGATTGATTTGGTTTAATTTCATTATTTTTTTTTTGTTATTTTTTTTTTTTTTTTTTCAATTATTATTTTTTTTTTTTTTTATTATCAATCGCTCCTTCCTGGATCACCCTGGCAGAGCCTTCAAGGCGGAGTGGGGAATTTGCAGACAACCAAAAGAAAGAATAGCAATATTGAGAAAGTTTCTCGCTCGATCGTCTTCACCCGCAATTATAGAAAAACAGTTGGATCTGTAAAAGTGAAAAGGTAATAATTTCGTTTTCTAATTTTATTTAAAAAAAATTTTTTTTTTTATTTAAAAATTTAATTTTTTTTTTTTTTTTAAGAATCCGAAATCGGGAAATAAAAAAATTATTGCAGGTGTGACGTTTTATAAAAAAAAAAATCCAAATAAAGATGAATTATTCCTTGAGAGGAAAGAGCTCTAAAAGAATAAAGCGCACGAAGCAGGAATAAAAAAAAGCTAGGGAAGAGATATAACTAAGATGCATTCATTCTAAATTTCTAGCAAAATTACTGGCATCTCATTAATAAATATATAACGTTACGATTAAGAAGAACATATGAATAAAGAGGAAGATTTATTATTATATGATGGGAAAAAGAGAAAACAAGAATAAATTATGTGCAAAAATAAGATGGAATACCAGCTATTAGTAGGTGCCTTGATCTTGCGCAACTCCTTGAATGCCCAAGTAGCCAAAGTCTTCGTTTTGCCGACTCGCGATCGACGTCCTTTCACCAAGAGTTGATGGATTGGTTCAGTATCGAGCAGGATTTGCACTTTTGTTCCAAATGCGGAGCATAGATCACTAGAACACGCAATTTTCATATTTTTTAAAAATTTTGTGATTCATCTGGCTGTTTTCAGGACCATTCCGTAATAAAAAGTAAAATTACAGTCTTTATGAATGGGGGTGAATTGATCAGGATAGAAGTTTAAAAGAAAATGTAGCCAAAATTTATTATCTTTAAAATGTTAAATATTCATTGAAGTTTCGGCTTTCATTAAAGTCATTTTTGAAGCTGTTAGTTGTCAAATGCATAAATTATTTTTCAATGTATTCGGAATAGTTCTCAAGGGTTCCATAAAATATTTTTTTTCAATTTTCCTCCCGAATATAAAATATTGAGTTGTTCGGAAAGTCATTTCGTTTTTTCCCAACAAAGGACTTAATTGTTTTTTTTTTTCATAGCTAACTTCACACTTAATATATATTTCGACAGCTGATAAAGCAAGGTTTTGTATTGAAAAAGTTCGATTGATTCTACGTAGTAGTTTTTTAATATTGAAAGTAAAAAAAGCAGCATTTTTGGTATATTTTACTTTTTACTTGCTGTTCAAGCAAGTAAAAAATTATTTAAATTTATCGAATTCGACCGTTATAATCACTTGAAACGCCTAGGTTTAATCTCAAAGCTCGATTTATGGATGTTCTTACGGAAAAAAATTTGTGCATTGATGTCAGTGATGGCGTTTCAAATGATCATGAACGAATTCGAAAAATTTAATCCCTCAACGATCACACGTGTTGTTATTTGCCAGATTGCATCAATTACTTCCATAATGAGGATGCCCCTCAATATCAAGCACACCGATTGGGCAAAACGCTCAATGGCAAAACATTTTGTTCAATGATGTCGAATCATGCTCAATTGTGTTTTGCCTCCTCGGTGTGCGTTGATCCATAGAAAAGCATTAAAAAAACTAGTCTAAAACATTGAGAAAGGCACAATTAGTCAAAAAAGTTTTGTGCAAGAGCGTTTTTGCTCGATTGGTGTTCGTTCAGCCTTACATACTCTTTCTAAATTTTTCTAAAATTAGGTGCTCTAAATTTTTGATATAATCTTTTTTTTATATAAAATGATTTGAAATTTTATTTTAAACTTACCCAACGAGACCAGCGCATGCAGAAATGTTGGCATCCGACTGATCCGTATCTTGGGCAACCAAAGTAATAAATTGAATCATAAATGGAACATGGGTTTCAAGTAAGTTGACTTCATTTGATGGTTCTGCTTCATCGCCTTTCAAGCCTTGAACTATGCCAGTATAGGCTTCCAGGACTCCTTCATGTAATTCTTTTAGATACTCGACTAAATCCATGTCATTGCGATCGACCTGAGCCTAATAAAAAAAAAATTTTAAGTTTGTCTTAAACCTAATACGATAATAAATAATTTTAATTAAATATACCTGGGATGCTTCATGTAGAGTTTGTAGAACAACATCCAAATACTTAACAAAAGCAGGTCCTATACTCAGGGCGATATCTCCAAATGTGGAGAGAATTTGAGGTTTAACTGAACGATGTACGCTGCTAATCCTCAGATTTTCCAGAAGAAGAAACATGATGTCATCGCAATATGGTATCACCTTTGTCTTAAGGGCTCGGCAAATATCCCCAGCAAGTCCAACTGCTACACCGCATACCTAAAAATTTAATTTATAAATTAATTCTATCTGTGAAATGACTAAGGATGGTTTATTCAATAATATTAATAACTGCAAATTTCTTCTTGAAAATATTTACCTGATATTCTGCATGATTTTTTAATCCAATGCAAAGGAATGGTTTAAAAGCTTCCATATATTTAAGGAATCCTTCTCCTAAAACTTCAACCAAAGTAGAGACGGCCATTAAAGCATCTTCTTGCACCCCTCCAGATTTACATGAATTGGAGTTAAACATTTGTAAAAGGGCAGCCATTATTGGATCGGATATTTGTGGTGCATCTTCTTTAGTTACTTTGCGTAAGACACTCTAGAAAAATTTTACATCGATTATTTTGAGAAATTATTATTTTTTTTTTATCAAACTTACTTGTAATGTTGCACAGAGTAAACTTTGAAGATCATTATATTGTGCCCTATCACTATGGTTTTGTATATGTGTTTCCATTTGAAGAACGTGTTGAAGTCTATCCAAAATGACCAAGGTGGTTTTTTGGACGGTGGCATAACAATCGCGTGGTGAATTTTTCACCATTTCCATAAGTGCTTCATAAGCGGCACTTCGGAGATTTGCTTGAGCACCATCAGCCCTATCAGTTGTTTCCAAAAGACGTTGTACAATGAATTCAAAATATTCGCTTAAACAATATGTTTCAGGTTGAGATTGATCATCATCTTGGACATTGGCTTGTTCATAGCTTGCTTCAGCAAGACCATTAAATGCCCAACAAACGTTGGCAGCGACTCGAGGTTCAGCCTAGAATACAAAGATTATAAATATTTGTATTTTTTTTTTAATTTTTTAAAAAATATTACCTTAAGTCCATTTATAAGACATTCCAGCATCGGTTTGAGGTAGGTATCATTTATAGCAGCCTCTGGAATTATATCGCAAATACGTCCAAAGGTCCATGCTGCTGTATCACGTACAACAACAGATGAATCATACATAAGTTGAATCAATGTGGGCATGGCTTGTTCAACCAAAGGTTTTAATGTGGATGTTTCAAGGCCTCCAAGAATAGATCCTTAAAAAAAAAATTAATAATAATTTTATTAATATTAAATATATATTATTAAAGTATAAAATTAAGTTATATTTTACCAAAAGCCATCAAAGCAGCATCTCGGAAACGCCAATCGTGATGTTTAATATTGGCTTTAATAAATGGTAAAACATGAGGTACGATGTCATCTTCACAACAAGAAGCGAGTAACATAAGACATACTCCAGCTGATTTGCTCGGATTCCAATCGTCTTCGTCGTCAAGTTCCTCCTGTTCAGACTGAATAACTTAGTAAAATTTGTTAAAAAGTAAAAAAAAATATTTAATCTACATTAAGATCAAGCATTACTTGTAATAAAGAATAAAGAAATAGCAAACATGGACATATCGCTCTTTAAATGGAAAAATGATTCAACTCAAAAAGTATCTTTTTTCCAGGAAAGCAGTTTCTATTTTCTTAATGGAAAACGGGATGTATTTAAATTATTGTATATATTATTGTATGCAATGCACATATTTCTTCTAGAAACTGTACTGCCTTGTGTTTAACTTGACATCAGTTAGACAAATGATGCTTTTCCACAAAAATAAGAGCAAAAATGCCAAAATTGAAAAACTACACTAGCGCATGCTGGGGGTGATACTTAGAAGTGAAAGAAATGACACTTTGCCATATAAATCTACACAAATAAAGAACTAATTTTTATATAAAATCTCAAAATAGATCATTTTTGAGTTGCGTCACTTTTCCATTTAAGGAGCGATATATATATATATATATATATATATATATTCAGTTCTGTTTTTAAAAACTTATTTTCAAGATTTCCATTCTGTTTTTATATTAGTTGTGTCAATTTAGGACACATCGCAATTAACTGAACTTTATTATAATCAGTGTCATATGCACCTGAAAATAGACTTGTTTATAGATGTGAAATAGTCCCAAGAATTTACTGGCGCAGGCTACTTATAAAAATATCTGCCATTGTATTTCGTATTTTAAATACTTCAAAAAAATACGAATTTTGTATTGCAAATACTTGGTATTTTGCCCTGCCCTGTCATTATTTCAATTTTTTACCCCAAAAAAATGTCTAAATCTGATATGGGGATATATAATTTTATATCGGCACGCCAAGTTATGATGGAGTTCCAAGTGGCAAGATCATTTGGGTTCGCCACCCTTGATTTAGCTTTTCAAATTTTACTATATATTTTTTTTAAATTTTACACACCCCACCCGTAAATTAAGAGTTTCAAAAATTATAATTAAATAAAAAAAAATAATAACTTTGAATGAACACACCTGTTTGCTAAGTTTTTGTGTAAGGACTGGCACGAGAAATTGTAAAGCTCCTTTTGCATAAAATCTAGACGTCCGTTGGGGTGGTTGACCAGCTTCCGAAGCTTCTGTTTCTTCAATGGCAAGCTCCATTTCTTCATCACTGACATTAGACCAGAATTCTATGCCTTGTAACGCTACCGCGTCAATATCTGATTTCATAGCCTCAAAGGTAATCTAAAAAAAAAAAGTAAATGGTGATATAAATCATGTAATTAATTTAAAAATGATAGGCATTTAAGGAATTACCGGAAATAAAGCCTGTCCCATATAAGGTTCCATGTATTGATAATAAAGAGACATAATTTTAACTAGACATTGAAGGGCGGCAACTCTAACGGATGTCTCACTAGATTGGGTTGCTTCGCAGACAACTTCCATTATATAGTTGCGTTCAGACTAAAAAAAAAAAAAATGCATTGTTGAAATTTTTCTGAATCATTTGATATAAAAAAAAAAAAAAAAAAAATACCTCATTATCGAAATTTGCTTTGGTGAATTCTAAAGAATTATAAAGAGCTGTTGTTGCTGCTAATCGGACTTGATTACTCAAATGATTCTGCCTCATCCCATGAATGATTGCTGTTAAAATTTCATTTGCTTGATTCATCAAAGAACTATCCTCCTAAAAAAAAATAATTATTTAATTGGTGATAACTATATATATTTTATATTTATTACTTACAATATCTTGACAAATATATCCGATGGCTTCAAGGGTAGCTTCTTTGACAAGCTCTGTGCTATTGAGATTAACGACATTAGAGACCAAGGTTCGAATGAGATCAGGCCATTGATTGACAGGTAATTCCGCTACAGCTACATTGGCTACACATTGGGCTGCTGAACTTGGCCGAGTGTTTTCGGTTCCCAAGGCTGCTAAAATCTATAATTAAAAAAGAAAATTAAATTATGTAAAATTAATTTGTAAATTTTTTAAGATGTATGTTATATATATATTGAAAAAAGATTCAAATAATATTAAGATACGAGTTGAAAATAATAATTATGTTTACGTTTGTTTTTATATAAGCTCTTGTAACTTCAGGGAAGGCCAACCATCTTTGTTGGTATTGAGTTTTAAGAGCCGGATCTTTGGATGTGAGAGTGTTTTTGAGCTGAAGGCCGGCAGCCATCCGGGCAACTGGACTATTCCCGCCATGGTGTAAAATATCCGATAACATTTTAACGAATTCAGGCTGAAAAATTAATTATAATATTATAAAAAAAAAAAAAACATTCTATAGATTTATTAATTAAAAAAAAAAAAAGAAATTTAATATTTACCAAATTTGTTTGGGCTGCCTCCTCCAGATATCTTTGTGCGGCTTCCAGTTCATTTTTATCTAAAATTAAAATAAATTAATATATTAATATATATAATAGAAGCGGGAAAGTCCTTTGAGCCAACCTGTTGGTTGTGATTTTTTTTAAAATAAGTCAAGATTTTATGAAATTTTTATATTTTTCTACCAAAGTTCATAACATGATTTTCGAGTGCCTTTATCACACCCCCTCAAACCCTTGTAATCAGAAGACGGAGTCGGAAGCAGGTTTTGGATGAATCAGAGGTAAGGTGATCATATTCAGTGAAGCCGGAGCTATTAAAGATTCCACTGGCTTCGGCTACTATCCACTTAATATTTTTTTACATTAATAATTTTCTAATTAATATTTAATATAAATAATGACCTGGTCCAGCATTATTCAAGGTTCAAGCTCAGCATATCACTGCCACGAAACTGCATTTGGGCTGATACATAATAGAAAAAGCAAAAGAGAAAAAAAAACTTGTGGACCGAATGATAGAGCCGAAACAGTCAGAAACTGTACCCAGGCTTTATAAGCCCCCCCCCCCCCCCAGTTTAGATTTTAACAAATTTTTATATTTTTCTACTAAGTTCATAAACATGGTTTTTGAATGTTTTGGATGGCAAACTAAGCAAATATGAAGTTAATGAATAGACACAAAGCAAAGACATGTTTGCCTCTTGTTTAGAAATTTTCAGTACAAAATAAACTGATAACATTTTAAATCAAGAAGGAGAATCTTATTATAATGGATAATTTTAATTAAAAATTCTCATCATCATTCATCATTAAAAATTCTAAGAATTTATTATTAAGGATTTATAATTTATAAATGGCTCCTATATTTAGTACCATTAATATGAAATATAAAATACAAATAATAATTTATAAATTCAATTCAATTTTTACTTTTTATAAAATTTTAATAAAAAAAAAAGTAAAATATAAATGTGATTTTAAAATTATTTCTTTCTCAAAAATCATAAAATAGGTCAAAAACTAATAATAATTGTAGAAGTCAATTAAATAATTAAATCAGCCTATTCTGAGTTTTATGAACATTCATTATTTAATGTTAAGCGAATAAATGGAAATTTTAATACATGTGAGGTTTCTCAGGTTTTTGAATGATAGAAACTTCAAAACCCTTTGAAACCTCACAAATATTAAAATTTCCATGTATAAATGTTTCACGTAAAACCTACACCACTTTCCCTCCACACTGGAAAAAAAGAATAGAAGGGTCCAGCAGTATATTTTCTTTCCAGACCCTATCGCTAACGTTTAGGGTTCCAAAGATTTAGGTCAATTCTCTTTAATGATAATATCATCCTTTAACCCTAAATCACTAAAAACATTTTTTTAAAATATAATTACTATTAGATAGAAATTTATTGTGACATGGATATTTTCAAATTAGTACATGTATATCTAAAATAAATGATTGACACGTTGTGATTTTTCGGATAATTTCTATATATAAGACATTCCTAAAAGAGGGACCAGAGCTACCTGCCCTTCTAAATGATGAATAAAATTTTTCTATGAACTTCCTCGAAATTATATATATATATAATCTACTTTTCTATGAATATCAATCATTGCTTAGGCTTCCTATCCCTCACAAGTTTTGTGATTTTATGCCTCCATAATGATTATTTTATAGTTAAATAAAATTTTTCCAATCTTATTTCAAAAAATTAATAGTAATTTAAATGTGAGAAAAATTAATGAAAAAAAAATTTGAAAAATAATGCTATAGAAGATTAAATAATTTTAATAAAAATTAAATATATGTAAGCAATTTGAAAATAAATTGAATTATAATAAAAGACAAAAGAAAATAAAAAATTAATATGAACATTTTGAAAGTTTAAGCTTCCTCCATATTGTAGGTTACAAAAAAAAATTAATAATTTCCTTTAAAAAAAATATATAAAATATAATAAAAAATATCGATTATAATAAAAGGAAAAATAATTCAAAGGTCAAAGAAATCGATCGTTCGAGAATTCAAATAAAATTATGAGGCGTCGAACGTTAAAAATGGGCGAGTAAATGTGGATACATGATAAATTTCTAAATATAAAAATATAATAATTTACCTGGGGAGACTGTTTTCTCTAAGACTTGAATAAGTTGTGTGGTTGGTCCTGGATTCATTTTGAATTATTAATTTCTAATACTACAAGGAAATAAATGTAAAAAATTATCGTCAAGAGAAAATTCGTTTAACAACCGGCACATGTACTTCACTTAACTGATCAGTCGCGGAGGAACACCGCAGAATAATTATTTCATATATTAATAACAAAAGTAATTATAAAAAGAAAAATTTTAAAAATACAAATTTATACTAATTATTTCAATATCGCTATATTTCGTTTTATAAATAAATCGTTGTTATGGACAACGAAAATTGCATTTACATTAGGGACTAAGTTTTATACCCTATAAGAAAAAGTTGTTTAGTTCAATTAATATAATATTTTATCTTTTATATTATAAAATATATATATAAGCATTAAATAAAAATTTCTAAGTAAAAAAATTAAAATTAAATTAATTAAAATTTAGAAAATACTTTTTTTTATTTGAAAATAAATTAAAAACAAAATATATAAAGCCATTGAACCAACAAAGCAAAAAATGCCCGCCAAAGTGATGAAAGTGAAAATATTCGATATAGGAAATTTAAAGCTAGTAAAAATTTAAAATTTAATATCTCCAAAAATTTAAATAAATATATTTTATAACTTTTGCACAAAAAAAATATATATTTGCTTTTTAAAACAGTCGTGTTTTGTAACGATGGCAACCCTTTTTTTTTTGTTGGTTAGGGGGTTCCTTATTTTTCTATTGATAAATTCACTTTGTGTGTATATTTATTTTAAAGACTTGTTTTAAAAAAATTAAGTTATTTTTTTAAATATTAAAACTATTGTGTTATTAATTATTAATTCTATTATTTGCATTCTCATTATTTTTATTTAAAAAAAACTCACTACATATTTATTATTTTCTAATTATTTGTAAGTAGAAAAATAACTTGTTAAGCCTCTCTTTTTATTTATTAATTTTTCATTAATTGATTTATTTTTAGCATCATAAAACAAGATATTTAATCAAATATTAATAAAAATGATAGTATAAATCATTATTGACATTTTGTTGACACATCTTATTTATTACTCAGTTTTATATACATGGAGAAAAAGAATGACACAATTAAATATGCTTTTATTAATTCCCATTTAAATCAAAAACAAAATATAATATCTTCGGTAAGTATATAACAAATTTGATCAAGTCTCTTGTCATTTTGCCTATCTTATCTTTCAAATATATTGTTGAACTAACCGATGAAGGTTGACAAATTTATTAGACAGTGGCGTAACCAGAGGGGGTAAATTTGGGATTTAACCCCTCTTGCTCCCTTGAGAGAGAAAATAGTCCCGATCGCAGTGTTCTTCACTTATCGGATTTCTCGAACCCCTTTTCTACCTTGAATAATTATTCATCCCCTCCTTCCAAATGGAGTTGATTAATAAATTCAATTAAAAGTACACTTATCGCCTAATCACTGCAAGACGTTTAAGTAAAAGATCTTTCTTCATCTAAGCCTATCAAAAAAAAAAAAAAAAAATTTGTTATTGTCATAAGGAAATCCGACAGAAAAGAGACCAAGATACCCGGCCTCAGCAGCCGAAATGACTTTAATTATATAAAAAAAGCAAAAGTGTTTCCGGATACCTTTACAAAATTGGTTTTTTCACTGTACCTGCTAAGAAAAGTTATATATAGAAACAAACTTCAAAAAGAAAGAGTTTAGAGTGTCTTGCTAATAACGCATTTATTGCGATTATATGCTTTCAAATTCAATAAAAATGGAAAGAATTAATTTTCTTATTCATTTATTCGGCGCTCGTTTTGAATGAGAGTCAAAATTAAAGCACCCCCCCCCCCCCCATGCGTTTGCTCATGTGATTATTTCATTGTTTTTATCAAAGCGGATGGTATCTTTATTGAAATTCTCTTCTACATTTGAACTAGAAAAAAAAATGAAATAAGGAAACATATCCAGACACCTTTGTAAAAATGGTTTTTCCATTCTACCTGCTTTAAAGGTAGACAAGTTGAAAACTGATCTAGTGCATGCGGCTGGAGAAACTTTAATGTTAATTTTTTAAACATTATTTACTATAAAACCTCAGAAGGATCATGCTTAATGCCAAGCAGATGAGTCCCTTAAAAAAAAACAACCCTCTCCAGGAGGAAAACTTGGGTACGCCACTGATAAGCATTATCAGCAAAAAAGAAGTCATTACTGTTGAAATATGATAGTCACCATAAATTTTTTATATAATATAAAAAAAAATCTGGTGTGACTGGCGCACAGCACACAACTTTCTCTTACCTTCGGTAATCGAAAGTTGTGTACTGTGCTTGTCACACCAGATTTTTGTGTCGACATGTATTTAGTTTCCGGCAGTAGGGTACAATTGAATTCAAGATGTAAAATTTATAAGTATGGGAAAATGTTTATATTTTGATACCATGGCAACCATTTCTCCTATCTTTTCTATGGAGTACAAGAGTAAAGTGGTCTTCAGAAGATTTCAATCACAAAATGAGAATATACAATTTAAAGAGCAACTAAAAAATAGTTGATATATGAATTTTAAAAAAATCGTTGGAGCAAATTTTGAGAAAATCGAAAAAAACTGAAAAAGTGAATCAGTAAAGTACTAGTACTCTTTGGCCGATTTTGATTAAAAGCTTATTTTTCCTGTCCCGGGGGTGTTTAACTTAAATATAAAATTTCAACCTCCTAGCTCAATTCCTTCATGCTTAAAATTGAACACACACAGACACACAGACAGACCATGTCGCGAAAACCACTTTTTGGATTCAGGGGACCTCAAAACGTGAAGATCCATCAAAATCTCGACATCGAATTTTTGACATGAATCCAATACTTTCTCTCTAAATATATATTACATATATACATAGGTAAGAGAAAGTAAAAGAAATGTTCATCTTATCCAAAAAATTATAAATACTTTATTGTCTCAAAGCAAATGCAGACCCAGTTATATATTTATTTTGTATTTTCGGTTTTTTGTTAAAAAAAAATCATTGTTAAAAATAAATTGGTGGCTGTTATATTTAATAATAAGATAGAGACTGAGCAGGCAACCAAGGAGAAGCGCGTCTAAAAAATAAAAAATCTCAAGTTTGAGAAGTTTAGACTTTATTTAAATAATTCAATATCATCAATAGTACATTTAGAGACTTTACTCAAATGACAAATCAGTGAATTAATTACAAAGTTGTCTGCTAGTATAAATAATAAGTTTTACAATTCACCTGAATGCCTGCTTAAAAACTTAAAACCCATCTTTTTATTTGCCTAATAAAAATTTATATTTTTAGGATATTAATACATGTCTTATTTGTGATATTAAATTTTCGACTGAATTGATTGGATATAATATCTCCAGTATATTTCAAGAATGCACAATTTTAGAAAAAATTTCGGAAATCCTTGATTTTGAAATAAAAAAAGAAAATCTTTATACCAATTTTATATGTAAAAATTGTCTTAAGATTCTAGAAGAATATGAAGATTTAAAACTAAAAACGAATAAATTAAAGACCAACTTTAATACATTATATAGCAAGACTGTAGAAAAGTATTCGACTCAATCGGAAAAGAAGCCTATTTATTTATTCGTGGAGAAAACCCAAAGTGATGAAAAAATTTCAGATAAGAAAGATGTAATCACAAAAGAAGGTGTGATAGTTTCCAAAGAAAAAGGGAAATCTTCAAAATCGCAAATTAGAAAATATTTATGTAAAACGTGTGGCTGTCTGTTTAAGGCTTCAAATCATCTAAATGATCATATGTTGATACATTCCAATGAAAAGCCATTTAAATGTAGTGAATGCACCAAAACATTCCGTACAAAAAGTTCTCTCAAATTCCATCTTAAAATCCATTCCCAAAATAAACCATATCAATGTGATATTTGTGAAAAATCTTTTTTTGAAAATTATTATTATAAACAACATCTACTTACACATACCGGTGAAAAACCATTTTCATGTTCTAAATGTTTAAGAAAATTTGTTAGAAAAAAAGATTTAAAAGTGCATTTTAAAATACATACTAATGATAAACCGTTTGAGTGTAGTGTTTGTAAAAAACAATTCGCTGTCAAATCTCGACTTAATAGACATTTTAAAATACATACTGGATTAAAACCGTTCGCCTGTGAACATTGTAGCAAACGATTTGCACGTAACGATGATTTGATTGTACACAGGAGATTACATACCGGTGAACGTCCATTTCAATGTAATATTTGCCAAAAAAATTCAATAATAATTCTAATTGCTCAGCTCATATACGAACACATAAGAAATCTAATTCCAAGGCGGCTTGTGATAAGAAATTAGAAGAAGCCCCTCCTCGAGTAGAACAATCAAACATTAATCCAATGGAATTTTTTCAAAATTTAATAGAATTTGAAAATCATTCGCAGCCTTCTTTTATGGCATCCGAAGAGGGTGGTCAAGTTCCTTTATTTCTCTTATCATCTGATAATCCAACGCTTGCTAATTATATTAATTATGAAATGTTTCCAAATCTTTCAGCGGTACCACCAAATGTTATTCTCTCAACAACGGATTTACCCTTTTCTGTAATTCCTTCTGAAAATATTTAATTAGCTGATCTAGTCATGTATTTAGGAAAAATATATACAAATTTTTATAATATTAATATTATAAAATTATTAACATCTTTTAATAAAAAATAATTTTTTTATAAAGTTTAGTTTTATTTATAAAGATAAATATACAGTATTTAATACAGATGTTTTTTGCCTTCATGACCTAAAGGGTGCGTATAGTTCAAAATATATATGTTATATTTTAAAATGTTTTTTTTGAAAGGGTGAGATCTTCCTTCACACTAAAAAAAAAAATATTCGCCCCTGATGACCATTATCATTCCTTAGGTAATAATATTGATTATCTCCATTCCTAATTCCTAAAGCTCATAAAACGCTTTTTAAATATCTAATGAAATTTAGAGTCTTCCAGGCCAAACATATTTTTCTCTATTGATATTTGTCTACATGCATATTTTTTTACATCCTCACTTTACCAAACTTTCAAATTCATCTCATGCACTTTTTTTTTTCATTCTTATTATTATCAATTTCCTAAGAAATAAACCTTTTATTAAAATATCTCTTAAAAAGAGAAAATAACTTTTTTTTATAATTGTTAACTACTAATTCGCTTATTTCTGTCTTTCTTTTATTTATTTATCGACCTTCCACAAGCTGGTTTTTCAACAATTTCCTCCGTTCTTGGTAATTTTTGCTGTCAGGCCTCCAGTGTAGGCACTTCGGGGGGACTTGCCCCACGACAATGGCATCTGCCCCCCCTCCCCAATTTTTTTTGTTTCTCTGTTGGTATACCCTATATGTATATTAGGATTCGCCTCCTCCCCCCCACAATGAGAATAAGCTGGCGCCGTTAGTGATTTTTTAAATACGTTACAATGCAATCTGATCACAATGCAGTTTTCATTGTAATTGGATTCTTTTCACCTTACTGTTCTATGTCCGGGGTAGATAAGTAGAGACCAGAGGTGTATATAAAAGGAGCGGGGCTCTAGGGGCTCTTCCTGAAGCATGGAATATACTCACTCATAAAATCTTCGGAGCCGGTGGAAAGAAGGAAATATTTTGTACATAAAAAAAATTTTAATTAAACTTGTTACTCATCTAGGTCGGTAGTGTCATCTTGTTTCTTTAAATGACTTCAGTGCAGAATTAAAGGCAGGGCCGGATTTAAGAATTTGCCACCTGTAGGGAATTATTAAAATTTCACCCGAAGGTCACCGAATGCGAGTGAAGCGAAGCAGCAAATTTTTGGGTAAAATAAAGTGTAATTTTTACAAGATTATTTAAAATTACATTATTTTTATCCAATAATTTACCGCCCGTCGAAAATTCGCCACCCTAGGCACTTAATTTATTTTGCCTAGCGGTAAATCCGACCTTGATTGGGGCTATGATATATAATTTAAAACCCACAATTAATTATTAACAAGATTTATTAAGGGAAAGTAAATTTCTTCATTAAAACAAAAGATTTGAGATAAATTCACAACAGCACCTTTAATTATATTCATATATATATATATATATTTTTTACAATTATTATGAAGATCTTTCTTTATATATCTAACATAATATATTGAATAGTCTTTAAAAATCAAAAAAATAAATCAATAAATACATATATATGCCTAAAGTAGAAATGCGATTATCCAGTCGTGAGGAATTCAGCTTTTGTTTTAGCAGTGACAAACAGAAGATATACCTTTAATTTATTTCAAAAAAGTTGTCGTATGATTAAAAATTATTTTTTTTAATTTTTCCCAATCTCGGATTATTGACTATCTCTGGTCCCATTTTATCAGAATAATCGAGTTTCTACTCTGGCTATATTTACATGTAATGAAAAAAAAAGAACCGACCATTGTTTATTAAATGACATTTGTAATTTATTCATATTCAGCAATTAAAAACATCATGTAGACACCAACTAAAAGAGCTATAATCTCTTTTACGGATTGCCAAAATTTAGTATCTGCAAGAAGTTCAGGGATAACTGAGACGGTAGCGATGTAAATAAATCCACCAGCGGTGAAAGGCAAAATCCAAGAGCCAGCTACATCTTCTCCACCTGAAAATAAAAAAAATAAAACTTAATGAAGCAGAAGTAAACTGAGAAAAAAATTTTTGACACGATTGCAATACTTTGTCTCACTATATATCGCCTGCTGACAATCATAGTGGCCAAAGGCCGAAAATTCAATTTTTGAGCTAAGCCTACCAAAAGTTGTTAAAATAAAATAAAACGTCTTCTCTTTTGAGAGCCAAAGTGACCAAAATATATTTTTTGCTATTGATTCTGGCCTATTCATTTGTTGCCCGGTCATTTAAATCTATATGTTTATAAAATTTTCTTTTCTCAAATTGTTGACTTTCGCCACTATGATTCTCAGCAGAGGATATTACAATACATACATATATAGGCAAGAGAAAGTAAAAATCACTTGAGGTTTTATTTGAACGCCTTGATATATACTTAAAATCTCTTAATATAAATTCCTAATTAAATCAACTCACCTACTGATAACAAAGAAACAACAGTTCCTGAAAGAGCTCCCAACGCAGTTATTAATTGAAGAAACATTGCCTAAAAACAATTAAAAAGGATAAATTTAAATATATTTTGTTAGTTTATATTAAAATCAAATAAAAACCTTTTTCTTGCTGCATCCAGATTGAATTAAAATTGCAAAATCACCAATTTCATGAGGAACTTCATGTAGCAGAATTGTAATCGTAGTCACAATCCCGATATTTTGGCCAGCCAAAAAACTTGCTCCAATTGCCAAACCATCAGTAAAATTGTGAGTAAAATCAGCAGCAAGATTCAAATAACCAGACACCTTTATATCACCTAAAATATAAAACTCTATTATAATTTATTTTAACAATACGACGATTCTTACACAAAAGGCCGATTTTTATATACATTGAAGTGATCGACCTTGCATACCACCTTCAACAGGAAAGAATTTCAATTTAATCAGAAAGATAAGATGATTGATTTAACGGAGTTAGATAAATAAACAATATTTTGGTTTTAAACTGTGGATCAGGTATTAAAAATAAGCATATATATATATATATATTGAATAACGATTTAACTTTCGATTTAATCGAATCAGTATGAACGCGAGTCAGCCAAGTTAGAGGAGTAACATTGATAAGTAGAGTATTTTATTTCTCTTATTTATTTAATAATCACGCCATGTTGAGAACGTATTATAATTCTTTAGCTTCTATTCTGGAGAAGTGGTGGTAGTGTGAGGAGGAAACACCGTTAGTGTCATGTATCAGGATACAAGAATACGTGTATCGAGCGGCGATGTTGGTTGTTGAGATTATCACAGTGCTTCCTAAACGTAGCTTATGGAAAAAAAATATCTTTTTTCAAATATCTAATAACAGCCCACAAATCACTTTTATTGAAATCCTTTGCTAATCCGACATTGATCTTATATTAATTATGAAATTATATTAAATTAATTGTAATTAGGTGTAATCAGTCTTAAGATAAAAATATTTCATGCAATAAAAGGTATAGATAATTACTTTTATCTTCAGAATCCTTCTCCTTTTTAACATCTTTCTTTTTATCCGATTTTTCTTCTTGATCTTTTTTCTTTTTATCTGGCTTTTCTTCTTTTTTTTCAACATGATGATGAGAATGACCATGGCTTCCTTTGACTAAACGAACAAATTTCTCCACCATAAGAAACGTAATGATACCAAAAAGTACCCAAAAGCCCACTCTCATATCATGTGGTCCATGAGGTCCTTCACTTTCATCATGACTATGACTATGTGAATGTGAATGCGAATGTGAGTGGGAATGTCCATCTCCTCCGACTTCTTGGGACATTAAAGCATGGGGTATCAAGTGGAGAAAAGCATCACCAAGAAGACTTCCCGAAGCAAAACTCAAAAGGATCTTTAAAAGTGGTTCACTTTCTTTAGTATTATCAAGTGGAACTAAAAATAAAATAAAAAAAGGTGCAGCACTTATTAAAAGTGTGGATCCTATTGCTTGACTCCATAACGTCATTGTGTCTGGTCCAGTTTTAGGCCGATTAATAGTCTCATCATGAAAATGAGATTCTTCCTTATGAGAATGAAGTTCATTGGCCTCTCTTGAATATTTAAAAGAGGGAGGTTCTTCGTGATCATGATCATGATCATGATGTTGATGACTCTGGCATATTAAAGGGAAGTCTAAGAAAATAAGTACCACAATTAAACATAAAGCTATCTTTGGCAAATAATCCTTTATATGCCCCATCAGAAGGAACTTTTAAGTTAAGGTTAGGATATGAGAACAAAGTAAAAAATTTGATTTATATTACACTAAAAAAATAAACAATTATATAAATTAATAAAAATATAATTCTATTTATGTACTAATCCTATTTGACTTTATACCTAACATTTATGATAGAACATATGTCTGTCAAGGAATGTGATGTAAACAAAAGGACCGGGACCGGAAGTGATTGAGAAATGTCAATCAAAATACGTGACTACACTATATTAAAATGTTTTTTTCATTAAAACAATTTAATATTATGATAATTAATTATAAATAAATAATAAGATGATACATTTCTAATAATTTTTTTTAAGCAACGCTTACACTTTTTAATAAAATATAACAAAATTTAAAAATTTATTGTCTCAAGATGATTATCAAGATAAAAAAATTAATCAATTAAAATATTGAACAATCAAGACATTTTTGGAATCTTATAGAAAAAATTTAACCCCACTCTAATTTAGCCAGCTTAATATTTCCTCACCTAACCACAAGCAAATAATTTAATAAAAAAATTAACTAATTTTAACTCATTATCTTTTAAAAATAATAGATTTATTCATTATTAATCACAGAGTATATATATATATATATATATATATATATATATATATATAATATTATAAATTTAACATTATATTTTTAAATTTTAGCTCCTCTGCTGATATCGCTGCTAACTTCCTTGAGGATTTGATCAATCATTTCTTTTTGTAATTCTTTCTTCATGTAAGTATTTTAATTAAGACGTTTTTATATATATTTATTAATAATAATTTTCTTTAATTTTATTTCTTCATATGAAATGTATATTTATTGCAGGAGAAAAAAAGTCATATCATACATGTTTTCTACTTTCACATTGGTTTGTTTTAACATTTGAAATTAAACGAATTTGAATATTTCAGCCAATCAGCATCTTCCTCTGCGTCCGCGGGGCTTTCATGTCAAAGAAATTTTAACGGCAACAACCCTACTTATTTATTCTCTTTGAGAATTTTTTGAGAAATTAACAGGTAATTTTTACAATTTTATCCAATTATTTATGTCGAATAAAATAATTATTTCTTTATTTTTTATACTAATTCTTTTTCTTTTTTTCTCATTACCGCAAATAGAATGTCAAAGAGAGATTTCATTTCTTCAACATCAAAATATAATCAAATAGAAAAAGATGAAGCGTAAGTATTAATATTTTAAAATTATTCATCTATTTTTGAAGTATTTATTTCAAAGAACGTATTTAAAATCTTTAATCAATTTAAAATCGAATTGATAAGAAGGTTTATGAATTTTATTTTATACATTCCAATTACATTAATTTTTAAATAAAATTTTACCATTTATTTTTAAAATAAAAATGTCATTAAATCATACAAAAATAAAAGATATACACAAGTTTTCTAAATATGATTGTTTCATTGTTTTTTAGAAAATATGTAAAATTTTATATCAAATTTAGCAATTTTCATTAAATCTTAACATCTCTGGTTTCCCAGTGTAATTGCACCATTTCTTAATAAAGTGACTGATTATTCATTGCCGGTACAATAATTGTGATAATTTTTTTTTGACCATACAAATGTAGGCCTACATGTAATATTTTTAGTCAAAATTTTTAAGGGGATATGAATAGTTTCTCTAGTTCCCTTTATCCAGCTTTTTACTAAACCTCTCTTATAAAACTCGGTTAGGCGCACCCCTAAAGTTTACACGGATATTTAAAATGAAAGAGTTTTACACGGATAGTTGCAATGGATCTGTGAGATACATATGAGGAAACGTTGATAATTTTGAAAAATACCAGTGCATATCTCATTCATTTGGTGGATTAAAATAAATATAAATATCATTATTGATATAGGCGTTTATTGTATTATTATATATTTTTATTTTTATATTTTTAAAATAAATAAATAATATTTTTTTAATGCAACTGAAGGGTAAAAGCTAAGCATTTTGGTTGGCTAAGCTCAAAGTTCCACTTTCGATCAGATCAGGCACTTATGGCGCCCACTGTACGTTCAGATAGAAATTGGCAAAATATACAAATCAAAAAAATGTTTGCCCCTTTTACATAATTTAACGAGTTTTTATTTTTTACAGATCGGTCCCTTTGAAGAAACGAGCCATCTTAAATGAAATACAAGCAAATGGACTGCTTTCAGTAGAACAGAAAAAAACTCCTTTGACTTCTCTTAAAAGATCACGATCAAATCCTTCCATATTTTCCAAAGAATCATTAAAACCAGTGGATAAATTAAAAATGCATCAAAATAAAACAAACAAAGTAAAAACGCCTTTACGTGATAAAACTCCTTTAACACATTTTTCGACTCCACAAAGTATTATTCGTGCTAGATTTGAAGAAAGAACTCCAACAGCTCATTTTCACCATTCAACAAATTCTACGCCTACTTCACAAAACCGTCTACCAATGAAACGATTCCTAAGTGAAATGAATCTCAAACCAATAGCTACACCGGAATGTTTTAATAAAGTAAATTTAGAAACTCCTCGTAGTGGAGCCAGCCTGCGAGAATCTGAAGACTATAGAGATGAATCAAGCCCTTTGATTGTTGGCGTTCGTATTCGACCAATGAATTCTAAAGAAGTACTCGACTCACAGGTCTCTAATTCCGTAACCCTTGACGGTAACGATGTTATTATTTCTTGTGAATCCGGTTCATCTCATAAATTCTCATATGACCATTGTTTTATCTCAACAAATCCCTCTCATGATCAATATGCCACACAAGAAGACGTGTTTACCGTCATGATGCAACCGTTAATTGATCAAATCTTCGAGGGGTATAATGCCTGTTTGTTCGCTTATGGTCAAACAGGTTCAGGAAAAACCTATAGTATGCTCGGTGAAGAAATTGAAATAGAAGAACTTGGTCTAAGCAAAAGTTCCGGTATAATTCCAAGATTTTGCTACGAACTCTTTGAACGTATTGCTTCATTTTCTGATAAGGATATTATTAATATGTCACCATCACATCATCAAGTTATCAAATTTAATTTCACAGTTGAAATTAGCTATTTTGAGATATACAATGAAAAAATTCATGATCTCTTAGATAAATCAACTGATATATCTCTGGCTGTTAAAAAAACACCATTAAAAGTTCGTGAACATCCACTTTTCGGACCGTATGTTGTTGATCTTTCAACTCATATAGTTCATTCATTTGAAGAAATGCTTTCCTGGCTTAAAGTTGGGATTAATCAAAGAATGACGGCACCTACTACTATGAATGAAAAAAGTTCGAGATCACATTCAATATTCAGTGTTATTTTATCACAAACTCAAACATCCAGTGACAAATCCATTTACTCGAAAAGAAGTAAAATAAATCTTATTGATCTTGCTGGAAGTGAACGAGTTACACAGATGAGCAGTAGTCGTGAAAGAATTCGGGTAATTATCATATATTTTATTAATTTTTTAATTAAAATTGACTTATCAGGAATGTAAACAAATATTCAGTGTTAAGAAAGTCCAAGGCACTCCGAATTTTATGAGAATTAAAATTATATATTATATTTATCCTCTTGTTATTACGAAAACTTCAGATCATTTAGGTTTCGGCCGCACCAGCTCTTTATTAGTGGTCTCTAAAGTTAGGGATTTGCATTATCAAGATCCATAACATAATCAAAACAACACAATAAAATATTTCTTTTTATTTCCTTGTTCAAATATTCTTTCAGCAAACTTATTTAAACTTTTTTATCTATTTATGCCTTTAGCTAGGGACCATAGACCTTATAACTTATAAAAACATTTAATTTTTAACAAATTGAGAAGCGTTTGTATGGTTGATGCCTCGCGTTATTCATATACATATACATACTGGCAAATCATGTATTGATAATGTGATAGATCTAGAAAATGCAAAACTCTTAGTTATCCAGAATTCACTGATGAAAGCATGCCGAAACCCATGAGACCTGTGGTTTTTGTAACAAGAGAGAGTAAATATATATATAATTACTAATGTGGACTAAGGAAACCAGCTATTTGCCATTAAATAAATAAAACGTCTTCTCTTTTGAGAGCCAAAGTGGCGAAAATATATTTTCATTCTTTGCTATTGATTCTGGCCTATTCATTTGTTGCTCGGCTATTTAAATATATATATATATGTTTATAAAACTTTCAACCGTCTTTTCTCAAATGTTAAATTTCGAATTTTCGCCACTATGATTCTCAACAGGCGATATATATATATATATATATATATATTTAGGCTGACATGACGTTGTGCCACAAATATGATTTTTTGTGAAACTGCGTCCGATGAAAATTAAATATTATTTGGAGATAATGCTAAGTTAACATCTGAAAATACTTGAAAAATTACATTTTTGGAATTGTCATATACTTCACAAAATTCGATATATATATGTATATACTGTATATAAACAATGATTTTTGCATTGATTATATAAAGTTTTGAAAATTCGCCAAAATATTCATTTGACCGGCCAAATAGTCTCACTTTTTTGCTGCCACCTCCTTATTTCTTACGTTTATTTTAATATAGCCTATTATTTGAAAATATTTTTTTCTGATATTTTGGTTGTCACTTATTATAGTATTTAATTTTGAAACTTATGAGAGTTAATAAAATTTCATGGTGATTATGTATGTTTGGTACTTAGAAAATCCTTATTATAATCCAAAAACACAATCAAATACCCTAGAAACAACTGTTGATTATATATATAATAAGTATAATTAAAACATTTTTAATATTTCTTATCAATAATTGACACATTTTTTTTTTTAGGAAGGAGTCAGTATAAATCGATCACTTCTTACTCTGGGGAAGGTTATAGCAGCGCTCTCGGAAAATTCCAATTCTAAGAAGAAAAGTCACGTACCTTATCGAGATTCTGTACTCACCTGGCTTCTAAGAGTGAGTACTACTTCTATATTTTGAATTTTCTAAAAAATATATTCCTTTGCTATTTTTCCATGATTTTAAACAGTAAATTCATACTTTTGCCTTTATATATCACAATATCGAGCATATGCTATATTTATGAGGTTTGAATAAAATAAAGGGTCGGACTAAGCCGAGCGCACAACTTTGCCCACCCACTACTCAAGAAAAAAATATTTGTCCCCCCCTAGAGCCCTAGATGGTCCGATGTTATACATATTATATATCATTTTACTCGGGAGGAAGTCTAGTTTCTGAATATATAAAAAAAATTATAGGTTATGTAAGAAAAAAATTTTTGTCCCCCCCTAGAGCCCCCTAATGGTCCGATGTTTACCAAAAGCTTTTCAGTTCTTGGCCTCTACCCCTAGTTTATGAGTGCAAAATTTCAAAACAATTGAATGAATAGTTTTTGAGATTTCGTTGACGAAAAAAAATTACCACAGACATACACACACACACACACAGACATCATTCCAAAAACTTCTTAAATGGATTCAGAGGACCTCAAAACGCATTTTGGCAGCTTTAGAAAAATTTCGATTTTTTTTACGATTACATTAACTTTCCCTGCCAACCTACGGTTGTTGGGCAAAGTTAATAAGAGGAATTATCTTAATTGGTAACTAATTTCCAAGTTATATGTTTATAGCTGTATATTTACTTTTTCTGTCTTTAACTATTATACAATGATTTTTGTATTTCACTAAAAGGAAACGAAAGTGCAAAATCTTAACACATCTAAATTTTCTGAATTGTTCTTTTATTTTGACTAAAAATTTCTACCATTACTAAAAAAATCCATCCTTATTGTTGTGATCAAAATCATCTTTATACTTGTTCATCTTCTTGCATTTCTCTTAATAATGTAAAAATAGAAAACGATGTCTTGAATATCTAAAAAATAATTTCATTAAATAATAAAAACAAACCATTGATTAATTAGTAACAAAATATTACATTTATACTTAATTCCAAATCCATTTTAATCGTCTTTGCAATATATAAGATAAAAGGTCTTCGTGTTTTTTCTAATAGAGTAACAATGTTTTTTCCAAAGATTTTTTGTCGCGATTCCCATCCACAATTATAAATCGAATTAGAAATAGCATTATTCTAGAAAAACAAATAATAATGTCAAACTCATGTTTTATCTTAACCTTCTAACCCCCCTGTCCCTCACATCTATTTGAGGACCGCAAAAAAATATTTATTCGCAAGTTGCATTAAATTTCGTAAGAATAAATAAATAACTTTTAACATATTAGGTAAAAAAGAATTAATAAATTCTATTATTTTGATTCAAGAGGTAATTTAATTAATAATTTGAGAGAAATTATATTTATTTATTTTTTTTTTTGTTAATAGAAATAACAATAACTATTTAAGCATTGTGCATAGGATGTTTATAATGCATAATAGTTACATGATCGTTCCAAAGATGGCTCTATCAGCGTCCTTAGCTTCCTTTTCATTTATATTAT
>JAKCPI010030024.1:0-33413 GCA_023213315.1 Euborellia annulipes | reverse complement strand
TTTACATCTTGCATTCAAATATATCGGCGGAAACTAAATATAGATCGACACGAAAAATCTGATAAGACAAGCACAGAACAAAACTTTCGATTACCGAAGGTAAGAGAAAGTTGCGTGATGTGCGCCCGCACACCTGATTTTTTTTAAAAATATCTTCAATATTAGAGATAAATCCCCGCCGCCCACATGTAGAAGGTTACCCACCACTGACTTCAGTGGCAGTCAACTTTTTTTCTTGGGTCACAAGATCGTTGGTGTTAAGCAATGCCAACGCGCAATTGAATTTCGTTTCAGTGACCCAAAGAAACAAGCGTATAATAAAACTTCCCTTGGAGCCAATGATATTAAATATTGTACAATAATAGCCTCTGGGCCCGAAAAGGAACATTAATAAAAGAAAATGTGGTGTGACTGGTCGCACAGCACACAAATTTTCTCTTACCTTTGGTAATTGAATGTTTTTTGTGTTCTGTGCTTGTCACACCAGAATTTTGTGCTCGTTTCTGCCAATATATTAGAATTCAAACCCCCTAAACATTGAAAAAAATAATTATGGTAACCATTTCTCTCAATTTTCCTATGAAGCACAAGAGTAAAGAGTGCTTCCAAAAATTTCAACGGCAAAATGGGGATATACATTTTAAAGAGAATCTAAAAAATAATTGATTTTTGAATTTTAATCAAAATCCTTTAAACGAATTTTGAGAAAATTAGAAAAAAAATCAAAAAGTATATCAGTAAAGTACTAGTACTCTTTGGCTGATTTTATTCAAAAGCTTCGTGTCACGTCCCAGGGGGTGTTTAACTTTAAATATAAAATTTCAACCTCGTAACTCTTTTCATTCTTGAGATATTCTATTCACAGACAGACATACTATTAAATGCAAAGTAATACTAAATATGTATATGAATATTACAAAAAAATAATAGGGAAATGACCACTGACCGCTTTTGCCGACGGCTGGAGCTCCGATGACGGCCAATTTGACCTCAGAGAGCGAACTCTTCTTGCGTCTAATTCCACGAATTGAATTACTTGACATTATAAGAAGATGATATCCTGGACGAGAGTCAGAGGATGATATTAACGAGAACCGATGAAAAATAAAAAAAAAAAGGAAAAAGCTTTTTACCAGTTGACTGACGAGTCTGTTAAGACTTGACAAACTTGTTCTAATAGTAGGCAGCATCAAGTCTATTTTGTTCAATTTTGCTTTGTTTTCTCTTTCTCTGTCTAAAAAGGATACGCGATAGTTGTTCACATATTCAATTGAATTGAATTGAATTGAATAGCTCGGAACATGAAAACCAACTGACGAACGCAACGCAACGAGACGGAGAGACACTTGGCCTCAACCGCGTGCTAAAAATATAGATATATATAGCTACTAAACAACAGAGAGAGAGAGAGAGAGAGAGAGGAGAGAGAGAGAGATACAGAGAGTGCCAACGAACAACATAAAACATGACAATTTCAAGCAAAACATTTATTTCAGAAAAATAATACAAAAGAGGGGAGGAAATTTATTCATTCTTGATCTCAACGCTGATGTTGTCATCAATCTGAAACAAAAAAAAAACAAAAAATAATAATCTGAATATGAGCTGAGAAAGTTTAAAATGTCTAGAAAAAAGATCTGGAGTGACTGGTCGCACGGCACACAACTAAAAAAGTCAATTTGGTTCAAAATTTCCATAGGCTCTGTCTACTCGTATATTAAACTTTGATTGCTTGAAATAAATTAGGGTTATTTTTCAAAAATTTTAATCTCATATTTGGATATTTTATACACAATAGAGAATCCTAAATCAATATATATAATTCGCTATTGTCCGTCTGTCCGTCCGTCCGTCTGTCACGCTCTATTTGAGCAACTTTCCGTTGGAATTTTTTATGCTTAAAGAGGACCTTCTAGGGATTTAATGAAAATTATTTACATCCCGAAATTCCTATAACTTTTTGAGTTATTAATTCTTAAAATTACGATTTCTCCCATAGGAAATGTATAGAGAAATATTTATGTATTCATTGCATTTGTGTATTCTAATTCTAAATGTAAACAAATCCTCAAGCAGGCACTGGATTGGAATAGTAATGATAATTTTTTTCATAATTAAGAAAAGCCCCCGGGCTTGGTGTAGTTGGTAGCGTGCTAACCTATTCCTATTCCAAACCTCCAGGGTTCGAACCCCAGGCATTCCGATGATTTTATTTAAGCTATTTGGTTACCAGATGGCTTAAATAGAAATGCCTGAACCCCCAATATATATATTACTTCAACGGTTATCGTCTAAAAGTCTTAAATGGCCTAAGTTGCCGAAAAGACTGTGTGAATGTGAAGTGTGAGTGTGAATGAGAAAAAAGTGTGAATGTTATTTTTATTAAAAAAAAAATTAAGAAAAGGCAAGGGTCCTCCGCAGGCGGGCCCGGAGCCAGCTGGAATGAATGAATGAATGAATGAATTATTTATTTATTTATTTGCTCTGAGCCCTGTTGGATCTTGGAGCATACCGAAATTACAGTTTAGCTCTGTACATAATTTACATTGAATATATAAGATATATATCATTATTTATCATTATACTATTAGAATAATTATATAAACTATATTAATATTAAAAATAGCAATTTTCCCTTTCTTCTCTTTTTCCCTTTTTTAAGAGAAAATACAGAAACAAAAACAAAAAAAAAAGAAAATATATATAAAAATATAAGAGAAAACATATATAAAAATATAAGAGGTAAGAAGACACCTTTACACATGTTATGCAATTTGCAACGCCTGTGGAGGGGGTTCAGGAGGGGGGGGCGAAGCCCACCAGAGGCGGGCGGCGCGGCCAGTAAATTCAAAATTTCATAATAATTGGAAAACCTTCTTTTAAATGTGTAGAGTTCCACACAATTCGTTTGAATCGAAATTAACATGCAAATCCTCATATGGGGATTTAAGATTGGCTCCATGGAAGAAAGAGCCGGAAAATCAATTTGAAAAAATCTAGCGTGACTGGAGAAAACAAAGATGACTAAATAGATATCGTCACAAAAAAATCTAGTGTGACAAGCACAGAACACAACCTTCGTTTACCGAAGGTATGAGAAAGCTGTGTGCTCTGCGACACTCACACCAGATTTTTTATTATTTTTTAATATCGTAGTAGTAGTGTGATTCCTTTCTTTACATATAGTGGTAGTTAGCCTATATACCGCCTAATCCGCCACTACCCTCCCTCACATCTTTCTTTTTGTCGCCGCGTCGTTTCATCTGCTCAAACACATTTACTCGTCAAAAAGTGTCAAGAAATGTGTTCTAAATATAAAAAAAATAAGATGGAATTTAGGTGAAGGTAAAAAATATTTATTTATCCTTTGCCTTGCTTCTAGCCATCCATACTTCTTCTTAAAGTAGAGTAATAATAATAAATAGAAGAGAATTTAATAACACTCTCCTCTCTCTCTCTCTCTCTCTCTCTCTCTTTCACACTTAATTCATTTCATTTCCTTGCTCGAGAGGGGAGTCAACATTTAATTGATAGTTTAACTCGTTTAATTTCCTTCAATTACTAATATATCTGTCTTTGCCTCGTTTTATTTTTAACACTTTATCTTTGCTACTAATAAACTATATGATTCTATGTGTGTGAATGCAGAGGTGGAGGGGATAATTAAAATAATTATTTGAAATGTTTTTAGCCTATTTTCAGTTTATTTTCACGCCTCACATGAGTTTATTTATTATATTGAGAGTTACAGCTGAAACCCGCTCTAGTCCGAGAGCTGGCGACAAAAATGGCTAATAGTTTCAGAATAGGTTGCATTTTAGTGATGGAAAGATACTCAGGACCAGGGGTCTCCAAACCTTGTTTTGACCCATCGCCCCTTTCTGGAGGTTGTCTATCACCTATCGCCCCCCCCCCTTTTCATTTTCATTGCATGATTTAAAATTTTTAACAAAAAAGTACTTTATTTCAAAGTGAATCACTCAAGTTCCTCAGATAACGTTTTCTTTTCAAAGTGTAAAAATACAACACCTGCAGAAATAGTGACAGAAACGTTGAAATTTTCAGATATGAGTAGGATGGAAGCCAGAAAAGAAATCAGACAAAAATTTAATCAATCTTTATCTAATTTTTAATTACGATTGCCGACGTTTCGAACGCATATCGCATCCTTCCTCAGGACAATCGGTAGTTAGTAAAATGCAGATATGATACTACCTGTTGTCCTGAGGAAAGATGCGATTTGCATCCGAAACGTCGGCAATCGAAATTAAAAATTAGATAAAGATTGATTAAATTTTTGTCTGATTTCTTTCCTGGTGTAACCTTTTAAAAATCTAATAATAATTTTATTTTTATGAAGAAAATAACAAAAATGGATCTTTTTTTTGGTCAATCTTTATTTAATGAAAACAAAAATGACAAAAATTATTAATCAATTCTAGATTGGGACGTTTCAATTCTAGATTAGAATTATCTTCAGACTATTTTATTTTTATGTCAATATTTTTTCCTCTTCTTTCCTGACCATCCTGTAAATAGGAGACTTTTCTCTTTGATTTATTCTTTTAAATTTTAGTTAACTCTAATAATTTTCCCCCCTTTGAATACTCATCGTCCCCCGCTTATTTATCGCCCCCCTGATATCCCAATTCGCCCACTTGGGGGCGATCGCCCCCAGGCTGGGAACCACTGCTCTAGAGTCAGCACTTCCAGTACCAGGACGTTTAGCGGGAATAAGCCGATAAATTCGCGGGAAGAAGGTTTTCGCAAATATCTCGAAAACTATGCGATTTTTCGCAAAAATTCATCTATATAAAAATAATCGGAATTAAATTACAAACAAAAATGCTTTAGTACACAATCACGCTAAAGTGAACGGTTCGGGAGATATAGGAGAGTAAAATTTGTAATTCTAACAATGGTTGTCTTGGATATAAATATTTATTTATCTCCGTGTCACCTTTCATATGAATTACAAATTTTACCCCTCTATTTCTCTCGAACCGTTCACTTTAGCGTGATTATGTACTAGACCATTTTTGTTTGTAATTTAATTTTGATTATTTTTATATAGATGAATTTTTGCGAAAAATAGCATAGTTTTCGAGATATTTGCGAAAAACCATCTCCCCGTAACTTTACCGGCTTATTCCCGCTAAACGCCCCCGTACTAGAAGTGCTGACTTTAGAGTATCTTTCCATCACTAAAATGCAACCTATTCTGAAATGACTTCAGAAAGCTCTTGCCCATTTTTGTCGCTAGCTCTCCTTTCTAACCGTATATTCAAAAAAAGTAAAAATTTGATGTGACGGGCGCACAGCACACAACTTTCTCTTCCCTTCGGTAATCGACTGTGCTTGTCACACAGGATTTTTTGTGTTGACATCTATTTAGTTTCCGACAGTACTGTACATTCGATTTTCAAGATGTAAAATTTATAAGTATGGGAAAATATTTATATTTTGATACCATGGCAACCATTTCTCCTATCTTTTCTATGGAGTACAAGAGTAAAGTGGTCTTCAGAAGATTTCAATCACAAAATGAGAATAAACATTTTAAAGAGCATCTAAAAAATAATTGATTTTTGAATTAAAAAAAAAAAATCGTTGGAGCGAATTTTGAGAAAATCGAAAAAAACTTAAAAAGTGCATCAGTAAAGTGCTAGTACTTTTTGTTTAAAAGTTTATTTTCATGGTCCCGGGGGGGGGGGGGTGTTTAACTTATATATAAAAGTTGAATCTCATAGCTCAATTCCTTCATGCTTTAAATTGAACACACACCCAATTTCGACATCGAATTTTTGACATGAAATCAATACTTTCTCTCTATATATATTAACATATATAGAGGTAATAGAAAGTAAAACTCAAATGTACACCATACTGTCGGACTCTAAATATATGTCGACACAAAAAATCTGGTGTTATAAACACAGTGCCGAAGGGTAAGAGAATGTAGTGTGCTGTGCGACCAGTCACAGCAGATTTTTCTTATTCTATTTGTCAGCCATGTGCATGCGTGTTTGTGAGGCAGGTGGATTGTTTCAATCCTAAAACGAAAGATGAATGAGGAGTGTTCATCTTGGCTTGGCTAACTATAGCTATCTATATAAACTATTCTAAAACATTCTATTCTAAAAAATTTTAGAGTGAAAGTTATTATCTACGTATTATACTTATTATATAAAGACTGAAGCTCAAGCAAGCCAAGTTTTATCTCAACTTATTCTATAACTCTAATTATCAATAATTAAAAATATTAATTTTACTTTTTCTTATCTATATGTATATATTAATATACATATATATTTAGAGAGAGAAAGTATTGATTGGAATTTGATCGATATACACGTTTTGAGGTCCTCTGAATCTGGATACACTGAAAAGTGTATTTTGCAACAAGGTCTGTCTGTGTGTGTGTCGTCTGTGTTCAATTTTAAGCATGAAGGAATTGAGCTAGGAGGTTGAAATTTTATATTTAAGTTAAGCATCTCCCGGGAGCATGAAAATAAGCTTTTAATCAAAATCGGCCAAAGAGTACTAGTACTTTACTGATGTACTTTTTCAGTTTTTTTCGAATTTCTCAAAATTCGCTCTAACGATTTTGATTAAAATTCAAAAATCAATTATTTTTTAGATGCTCTTTCAAATGTATATTCTCGTTTTGCTCTCAAAATTGTTTGAAGCACACTTTACTCTTGTGCTTCATAGAGAAGATAGGAGAAATGGTTGCCATGGTAACAAAATATAAATATTTTCCCATACTTATAAATTTTACATCTGAATTCAAATATTCCCTAGTGCCGGGAACTAAATACATGTCGACACAAAAAATCTGGTGTGACAAGCACAGTTCACAACTTTCGATTACCGAAGGTAAGAGAAAGTTGTGTGCTGTCCCAGTCACACCAGATTTTTACATCTTGAATTCTAAAATACCGGCGGAAACTAAATACATGTCGACACAAAAAAATCTGGTGTGACAAGCACAGAACACAACTTTCGATTTCGCAGGTAAGAGAAAGTTGTGTGTTGTGCGACCTGTCACACCAGGTTTTTTAGTGAACAATTGATGATAATGACATTAAGGTCCTGTACTCACCTTCTCTGTGGGACAATATTAAGTCGCCCCCAGAGCAGGCTTTCGACCCCTGCGCGTAGGCAACCATTTACGGAGGTCAGTCCATTGAGTTGCCTTAAAATGGACATTCCCTTTATTAAAATTAGAAACCATAATTTAAATTGGGAAACAGTGAATTGATCTGATTTTCAAAATCTGGCTTCCTTGAGGTATAAAAACGTGAAAAATAACCCCCCTCAAAATACAATATAAACATATGAAACTTGTATGTTTAATACCAATCAACCAAATTCTAATTTTATCATTTTTACTTTCTCTTACCTCTATATATGTTAATATATAGAGAGAGAAAGTATTGGATTCATGTCGAAAATTCGATGTCGAGATTTTGATGGATCTTCACGTTTTGAGGTCCCCTGAATCCAAAAAAGTGGTTTTCGCGACATGGTCTGTCTGTGTGTGTGTGTGTGTGCGTGTGTGTGTGTCTGTGTGTGTTCAATTTTAAGCATGAAGGAATTGAGCTATGAGGTTGAAATTTTATATTTAAGTTAAACACCCCCTGGGACCGGAAAAATAAGCTTTTAATCAAAATCGGCCAAAGAGTACTAGTACTTTACTGATGTGCTTTTTCAGTTTTTTCGATTTTCTCAAAATTCGCTCTAACGATTTTGATTAAAATTCAAAAATCAATTATTTTTTAGATGCTCTTTAAAATGTATATTCTCGTTTTGCTCTCAAAGTTGTTTGAAGCACACTTTACTCTTGTTCTTCATGGGAAAGATAGGAGAAATGGTTGCCATGGTAACAAAATATAAATATTTTCCCATACTTATAAATTTTACATCTGAATTCATATATTCCGTACTGTCGGGAACTAAATATATGTCGACACAAAAAATCTGGTGTGACAAGCACAGAACACAACTTTCGATTACCGAAGGTAAGAGAAAGTTGTGTGCTGTGCGCCAGTCACACCAGATTTTTTAATAAAATATTTATCAGTAAAATTTTTCGTAAAAATTCATTCACACTTTATTGATGTACTTCAGTTTTTTCAAATTCATTTTCCGGTTCTTCCTTCCATAGAGCCAATGTTTAATCCCCATTTGCATGCAAATTTTCGTAATGGCTTACTTTTTAAGACACACAATCGGGGAAAAACATGCGTAACAGCTTCGCTCCCGCCACGCCTTAATATATCTATAAATTGGAATTATGAAAATATATTAGGCCTACCTCGCATTTGACTTGGTCAATAAGATTCTTCAAAGCAGGCATTAAAAAGCCTTGTTCCATTTGATTATTATTTTCTTTTGTCAATTTCGATATATTTTCTAAATCGAAAGACAATTGAGATAGAATGTTCATATTACGCCCTTGCACTGATAGATCAACCATACGCAACTATAAAATATAAGACTATAAAGTATAAGACATAAAGGAATAGTTGGCTGGTGCCCACCTGTGCTGCCATTTGACGTAAACAATCTTCAGCCAACATGAGCCGTTTTGCCCAATCATGCAACGTTTTTGTTTGTACATCAAGACGACCTTCAAGTAGCAAAAGGCGTGCTTCAACTTCCGCCCGGAAACGAAGTGTATGAGGCAATGGTGGAACGTTTCTCGATGATTTCACTTTCAACTAACAAATCAATCACTATTTAATTGAAAGATGTGTAACTAAATTTACATAAAATTAAAATAAAAAAAAACCCAAAATATGCGTGTATATATGGCTTATCATAAAATACCACTCTCTTATCTTAAAAAAAAAATCTATATGCCTATATGGACCATGTTGCGCATTAGTGTGTCAAGCGCCAAAAAAAAAAATAATAATTTAGTTAAGCACGGAATACTGTTTCAAATGCTATAATTAATAGTATTTTTTATGGAATATGTCCTAAAAAAAATTATATTTAATGTTACTTGCACAATTGACAAGAAAAATTATATATAATCCTATGAAAGCAAAAAGCTTTATTGTTGATTTTCTCAAAACTCGGTAGCCGGCGCTTGACACACTATTGCGTTGCAGGGTCCATATATAATGACGTAGTGTCCGTGTCTTTTTTGATTCAATCAGAGTCCCATCCCCGATCTCTTAGGAAAAAAAAAAAAATTTAATTATATAACAATTTTTATTATATTTCATTTGAGATATTTAATTATTTTAATTAATTGACTGTTGGGCCCTTGACCTATGGCTCAGAGATAGAGCATTGGCTTCTGATACCAAAGGTCTAGGGTTCGCATCCCGTCCCAGGCGACAAAATTTATTCCAATTTAATTGGATACCAATCAATTGGAACGGGGTCTAAATGGCCTCCAATGCCGAAAAAGAGTTTAAAAACGAATTTAAAAAAAAAAAACATTGGCTTTTCAGGGCAAGACAAAACTCAATGCTTTCCAATGGGCGAATTCTGGAATTTTTTGCGCTTCCCCTTTTGAAAATTTGGGGACCTGTGTATTCTTTCTAGACTATCCATAGCGTTCTCTATTCGTGAAAAACAAACGAAAGTTCATATCTTGTTTTGGAATACCGACTAAAAGCTTTGTAATTTGTAATTACACAACAAATGAACAAAATGTTAACCAAGTTTAAAAATCGAATGAATATACCCGGTAAATAAATTACAAGTTTAATTTACTTTCAGGGCTATTTTATATAACAATGTGGGCCACTTGCTTTGTTTCGTCATGAACTTTCAAAAAAAAAAAAAAAAATGACTAGCAACGGATAAGAGCAACAGTCACCACAATCGTTGCAGTTAAGCGATGCCAAGCGCGGCGAGAGCTCGGGATTGGTGGCCCCCAGCAGCATGAGGAGCGTCCCCCAGTAGCCACCAGTAAGGACACGAAAAAAGTATCGATACTTTTGATCCAATACTAGTACTTTTTCCATATGATTATACTAGTACTTTTTTAACTCGAAAAAAAGTTTCGATACTTTACTCATATGAGTACTTGATTGCCGGTATCGAATGAAAAGTACTCATTCAAAAATAATTTTTTTTTTTTTTTTTTTTTTTTTTAAACATTCACACTTTTTTTCTAATTCACACTCACACTCACACACATTCACACTGTCTTTTCGGCAGCTCAGGCCATATAAGACATTTACGATAACCGTTATTTATGAATTTATATATATTAGGGTCCAGGCATTTTTATTTAAGCCATCTGGTATCCAGATGGCTTAAATAAAATCATCGGACTGCCTGGGGTCCGAACCCGCGACGTTTGGTTTATGAGGTTAGCACGCTAACCTCTACACCACGCCCCGTGGGCCAAAAATAATTTAATCGATTGAAAAGAAATTCCTGCACATGCTTGGGACATGTGTAGTTAGCTTAAGTATAAATTTAGAGTATCGAGAGTTCTTTCCTTATTGAGTTATTTAATTCTATCCACATTTTTTGATATTTCAGTTGAAATCCATTCAAATGATTGTGAAAATGACGTCAAATTCAAGCTAAAGGGAATCGCCTCCTTTTAATGGCAATTTCAAGAAAAGCAATCAAACAGGCATTTAAAAGCAATAAAATCTCTTTCAGAGAAATTTACATAAATATTATGTTTTGATATTTTAACTGGAATCGATCTTCTTGAAATTTAAGATTTTTTTCACAATAAATTAAATTAATTTCAAGTGAAATATCAAAGAATGTGGATTATGGGAATTACTCAAAAACAAAAAAACTCTCGATACTCAAACTTTATACTTAAGCCAAGTACCTATGTCGCAAGTATTTCAAGAAATTTCATTCACACCAGCCAAAGGGTACTTGTACTTTACTAATGTATTTTTTTTTTAGTTTTTTTCGATTTCTCAAACGATTTTGATTAAAATTCAAAAATCAATTATTTTTTAGATACTCTTTAAAAAGTATATCAATAAAACTTTACGTGAAAATAGTTTAAGTACACTTTACGCTGCGATTCAGCCCGGGGGGGGGGGGGGGTTGACCTCCAGGAAGCCCTGGCGATCAGTGCCCGGAGGGGATTTATAAAAATTTTTTATACACAAAGGAATATAAATTCCTTAATCTTTTACTCTTCATCTTGTAGTGTGTAGTGGGTATTCCATAGCAAGATATGAACCTACGTTTTTATTTTATACTCCACACTAACCTTTTTCCCTAAAATACGAAAATTGAAATTTAATATATATGATTAATTATAGAATAATAATTGTAAGATTTAAAATGAAAAACTAAAGCTAATTAATTTTAATAATGAAATAATTAAATCTCTCAAATGAAAAATAATACAAAATATTATATAATTAAATTTTTTTTTCTTTTTGACTGACTTTCTTATGAATAAATACAATAAATAGGTAGATATAATTGTGAAGGTGAAGGCCTTGAGCGGGCCGCGCTGCTAGTTCAAAATAAATAGGCAAATTGGCGTAAAAGGATGGTGATGATGATTAGCCTACCTTAGTATGAAACTTCTTCTTTCGTGATTTGATCAATTCTTGACGCAAGTCGTAATTAGAGCAACCCACTTGTGATTTATTTAAGGGCTCAATGGATTGGCAAAGTGCAAGCACTTGTTGCGCACTCACGTCTTTTGCCAAACGATTAATCGCTCTATGTCTATATTGACAGCTCTTTTTCGATTTCACTGAACCTTTAACCAATAAAATAGAATAAATAAATAAATCTCTTTCTCTCTCTTAATAAAGATTACTTCAATTCAAAAACATAAATAATTATGTAAATGAAATATATTTAAAGGGGTCAAGTAGAACTAGAAGAACACCAATTACAGATTATAGATGGGCGGCTTTTGAGAAACAAGGCTGCTGAACGTCCCAACAATTATGATTTTTCCAAGAAATTTCTCGTTAAAATTTGCATTAATTTCAAGTTTCGGTCAATTTTATTGTGCCATCTTCAGTTGTATAAACTATATTAAAAAAATCTGGGGTGACTTAACCCACAACAGATTTTTTTTGTGTGTAGATATATTTATTATAGTTTCCCATAGCACCTCAGTTAACTTGACCATTTGCATTTATATAAGTAAAAAAAAGTCAATTGATCCTCATTTTCTGTATATTAATATTTCAAATTTGAAATTTCATGTTGGAATTTTTTTTAACACTCACACTTTTTTCTCATTCACACATTCTTTTCGGCAAACCAGGCCATATAAGACTTTGACGAAATCCGTTATTGATTAATATATCTATTGGGAGACCAAGCATTCTTATTTAAGCCATTTGGTATTTAAATAAAATCATTGGACTGCCTGGGATCCGAACCCGCGACCCTTAGTATACAAGACAGGCGCGCTACCAACTACACCAAGCCCGAGGGCAAGTTGGGATTTCGAAATGAAATTTTATTTGCTCAAATAGAAGATACTTATAAGATTCTCATCCAGAGATTTTTACTTTCTCTTACCTATATATGTTAATATATATAGAGAGAAAGTATTGCGATCATGACAAAAATTCGAAGTCGAGATTTTGATGGATCTTCACGTTTTGACGTCCCCTGAGTCCAAAAAAGTTGGTCCCGCAAATTGGTCTGTCTGTCTGGGTTCAATTTTAAGCATGAAGAAATTGAGCCTTGAGGCCGAAATTTTATATTTAAGTTAGACATCCCCCCTAGGGCGTGAAAATAAGCTTTTAAACAAAATCTGTTTAAAACTACTAGTACTTTACTGATGTACTTTTTCAGTTTTTTTCGATTTTCTCGAAATTCGCTCCAACGATTTAGATTAAAATTCAAAAATCAATTATTTTTTAGTTGCTCTTTAAAATGTGTATTCTCATTATGCCCTTGAAATCTTTTTGAAACACACTTTACCCTTGGACTTCATAGTAAGGATAGGAGAAATGTTTTCCATGGTAAAATTAATATTTTCCCACGTTTATAAAATTTATATCTTGAATTCTAATATCTTGGCGGAAACTAAATATATCTCGACATAAATAAATCCGGCGTGACAAGCAAAGAACACAACTTTCTTTTACCAAAGGTTAGAGAAAGTTGTGTGCTGTGCGACCGGTCACACCAGATTTTTTATCTAAACTTTTGAATTTACGATTTCTCTTATGAGGAAAGATTTGTTTTCTTTGCACTTAATTTATGCATTCGTTGAAAAATCAATTCTATTAAATGTAATAATAAAATAATTAAAATGAAAAATTATGGTGGTGTCCCCGTCATGTCCCAGGGGGTGCTTAACTTGAATATAAAATTTCAACTTGGTACACAGACAGACTAAGGGAACCTCAAAACGTGTATTTACATTGAATTTTTTACATGATTCCAACTACTTTTTACATGTAAAGAGAAATTAAAAAAAACTTACCAAATTTCCAAAGTATTTTAACTTCTTTCTCGTTATTAATATTAATATTATTATTATTATTATGATTGATAATATTTTTATTTTTTTCAATTTCTACTGAAGTTGATGAATCACTTGAAATGGGCTCTTCAGGATAAATTTCTTCATTTGAATAAGGTATATCTAAATTTGTTAATAATTCACGATTTGTTGTTGTTGTTGTTTTTGATTTATTCAATTGCGAAATTGATGAACGACTTTTACGTATTTGTAAAATTTTACTCACACAACCAAATGTAAAAATAACAACGAATGCCCCAAAAGCCAATAGATCGCCTATAAAGGAAATTATAATAATAATTAAGCATAAATGTAGAATAAATATAATACAACCTATAGCAGAGCATTCCATTCTACTAAAATATTACGTATTTCATCCTTAAAAGTAAGAACAAAAAAAATATCAAAAAATGTTTACATAATAGAAAAGAGGTTATGATATTAAATATATTCTTTGAATATCTAAGAGGCTTAAAATTGTCTAGTCCCTTTGGCTCTACTTTCTCTTACCTCTATATATATGTTAATATATAGAGAGAGAAAGTATTGGATTCATGTCAAAAATTTGAAGTCGAGATTTTGATGAATATACACGTTTTGACGTCCCCTGAGTTCAAAAATGTGGTTTTTGCTACATGGTCTCTGTGTGTGTGTTCAATTTAAAGCATGAAGGAATTGAGCTACGAGGTTGAAATTTTATATTTAAATAAGGCACCCTCCTGGAGCTTGAAAATAAGCTCGCAACGTTTTTGAAGATCTCCCAAAAAGGGATGGGGACGCAATCAGGGAGAGTATCTGCTCGCAAAAAAATAAAATATATAAAAAAAATAAATTATAATTTATTAAAAAAAATTTCATTGAAAAATATTAATAAAATATAAAAAGGTATGAATTGATGGTTGGTGCCTTCGGATGACATTTCGGTCGCATCGGACCGACCTTCGTCCGAACCGTATTGAAAGCGGACGTCTCTCGGCAGTATGCCGCAAGTGGTTGCCGTCGTCTCGGCCCGAAGACAAAATTACTGGTTCTGACGGGTTCTCTCAGTCAGTAACCGAGAGATGTGGTTATACTGTCGGCTGCACCGCCCGCCATCGAATGGTGTCGAGGGCGGCTTCAAAGTCATCGAGTGATGTTGATTGAATGTTGGTGGTTTCACATCCCCCATTTTTCTTTGTCGACGACCTGCCATCCTCTCAATTATGGAAGGGGAAACAAAGGTTATCTTTTTTTTTAATATTTCTCAAAATAATTCCAAATTTCTTTTATAATTTCACATCTAAATTTATATTTTTTAAAAGGAATTCAATTTATATTAGAAGGGATTAATAATCTTTATTTCAAGATTATTTCTTGTACAGAAATTAAGCTATGGTAACAAAATATAAATATTTTCCCATGTTTATAAATTTTACATCTTGAGTCAGAAACTAAATATATGTCGATACAAAAAATCCGGTGCGACCAGTCATACCAGATGTTTTAAAATAATTTTTATAAGTATTAAATTGCTACTGTAGCTCCACAAAACCTTTAATACTGAGGGTTTATGCATTACACACTAACTATAGGTTAACTAACTACTCATACATGAAGCAACCGGCCCTAAGTTGTTTCAGAAACGGACTTGCACAAAGATAGTAGAAGCAATTTGAGGATAATTTGTGCAAAAAACTCAAAATTGCATTTTTTGAGTTAGACTAAAAAAAAAGTTGATGGGGGAAGTAGGAAAAATCTTGTTTTTTCTCCAGATCAATTTGTCCATTTTAATTATTGAATGACTCTCATAGATTTGAATAATGTCATAATATCTAAGAGTAACAGAGGCTCGGGATCTTGGTGTGCTTTTTGACGCTAAACTATCTTTTGTGCCACATATGGATGACATGTGTGCTAGTGCACGCAGGATGCTAGGTTTCATAATTAGAAACACGCGAGATTTTTCCCAACTAAATCCTATCACTGTGTTGTACCCCACATATGTTGTCTCTAAACTTGAATATTGCGCCATTATCTGGAGTCCTATTCACCAAGTCAACATTGACAAAATTGAAAGAATCAACAAGAATATCTTTTTTTACAAAAAGCATGGTCATTATCCTGCGGTTGATAATTTCAATTACCGGGCTCTCCTGGAGGAGCATGGTCTTGGATGCCTCCGTGCCCGAAGAGAGACCATGCACATACTCCATCTTACCAGGCTTGTACAGGGAATTGTCGATGAACCCTATTCATTGTCCCTTCTAAACTTCCACACCCCTTTAATGACCACAAGCCGTGACCTATTCTATTTACCACATTCTAGGAATAATTTCCTTAAGAGATAACCCCTATATAGGATGTGTGCGTTGTTTGATAGGGAATACGGTGAACGGGACCTTTTCTTCCGACCACCTAAAACTTTGATGGAGGTTCTTTCTGTGACAGACTGATCCAAAATGTTATAATATGTTTGACTATTTGTAACCTGCCGCCTATAAGTAGGTTCAAAGCTGTTGTGCAGTGATTGAATAAATAAATAAATAAGATCTTGTTAAAAAAAGGTTTAGTTTAGGAATATTAAACTCCCCATAAAGCATATAAGCAATTTCAGTTTGAAATTCTAAGTTAACATCTTATCTGAAATCTACTGTCCTGGGGCATCTTCGATCCTTTTTAATCTTATCCCAAAACACCACATTTGGAGTGTGACTGGTAATGGAAGAGATAAATTCTTGCCAAGACCTTTTCTTACTATTTCTAATTACCAATTTGGCATATGCCCTAGCTTTCTTGAAGGAAATTAAATTTAGAGTGGTAGGACAGTTTGTAAAAACTCTGAGGGCCCTTCTCCTAGACTTAATGGCAGCGTTACATTTCTTATTCCACCAAGGAACTGGTACTTTATTCGGAAGACATTTACTTTTCGGAATAGAGCGATCGGCCGCTCCCAGAATATGTTGATTAAATTGCAATAAGTTCTCTATTGCACTCTTAGTTCCATCGTATTCAAAAAGATCTAAATAGAGGCCAGTCTGCTTTTCGAATTACCCATCTAGAAGGATTCCTACAGCAGAGATACTCAGATTTAAGGGATGTTATTGGAATAAATATTCAAAGGTATTTAAAGAAAAATAAAATTACGTGCAATTTTAATTTTATTGCTCAAAATTGTTAATAGTTAATACATAAAATAATTAAAATATAATAATAATAATAATAATACTTATCACATATTTACATCAATATTATATTAGTTTAGACTGTTATATAGACGATAAGAGTTGACATCTAAAATAAGATGAGGCAGCAGCAAATTCCCTTATGCTCAAGGAACTACTCAAAGGGCCAGAATTGGGAAAACAAAAAAAAAATGGGAAGAGAAAGACCGGGTCGCGAATCGGCCTTTCCCATCCCTCCATCTCAGATCTATTCCTTCCCCAAAACCGGCCAAATATGTCTTTTATGCTTTTTATTTTTATTTTTATTTGCTAATAGAAATACTGTCATGTCTAAGCGATAATATAACATTGTTTATATTTTTCTCTCCTTAATTTTTGTCGATTTTCTTCCGTTCATACATACATATTTACATAAAATAATAATAATAATAGGAATCAAATAATAATAATAATGAGAAGAACATAACCTTTTGCGGTGCATGTGATCGGCGAACGACATTAACGGCTTGCATAGGGCATGAATATGGATGCGGGTCTCCAGCTCCATCTATGTATGGCCAGGGGATTCCCGAACTCTACCCATATTCAAGGATACCCTAACAGATGCCAAAGGGAACTCACTCCTCTCAAGAGGCTACCCACTTGTTTTGTCGTTCGCAAGTGATCTCTCCATGAGATTTTGTTTTTCAAGCAAAGGTAAGTTTTCGTGATGAAAGAAGATAGGAAAATAAAATAGAAATTAAAAAAAAAAAAGGTCTCAGTGTGTTTCTCCTTCTCTTTTTTCCTCTACCCGGAACGTGTTTTCAGCTTATTGAATGCGTTGTTCAAGTGCAACAGTTCCAGGTTCATTTGATTAATCAGACTCTCAAGTTTATCAACAGAATCTATAACCTCCACACGTTCTGTGTGTGGATTAAATCGCACTTCAAATGGTCGGGACATTGTGCTGCACCAGCGTCTGCAAAACAGAAAAACAATAAGAAATTTTGAACGTTTTTTAACCGTTTATTGATATTATTACCTAAATTTCTCTTTGGCGTCTTCGAAACTTTCGGCAACATAATAGACGGGCTGATATTCTTGATCTTGGTATGGTTGGATTGCAGTCAGAGCAGGCTCAAATGGACGATGTTCTGGTTTGTCGCTAATTGCATGAAGCAATTCACCATAACTTGATAGTAAACCGGCTCCGTATGCCTTAACTTTGCCATGTTCCATACAAAGACCGAATTCTACGGTAAACCAATAAACAGTGGAGAGTTTCTCAATTTCAGAATCAGATGCGCCCAAAGAAGCTAGACCAATTTCTTGGGAGAATTGTGCAAAAGCTGGATCGGCCAAAAGGGGCATGTGTCCCAGAATTTCGTGGATGCAATCCCTGAAAAACAAATAAGAAAAGAAATCAGTAAGCTTCAGAATCATTCATTAAGTCCTCAAGTAACTTCCAATATAATCATTCTAATGATACAGTAGTAATTCGAGAAGCTCTAACTTTAGTGTGTTAACCACACTTTTTCTTTAGAATATAAGAAACGGATCTTCGGATAAACTGTAGTTTATAAGATCCAACATTTTGGTCATTTATAAGAGGAGAAAAAAGTTCAACCAAGTTGAACGTCCATAGACAATAGCGATTTAATCCCCCCCCCCCTCCAGTTAGAGAAACCGAGTGCCTGCCGGATGAACAGCAACATTCCTAGATTGACCCTCTCTTAGGAACTTGTATCTTAGGAGTAATAGGTGGAGCACAATAGATCTTTAAGTTCGCAGTGCATAGGAACCATATCAATCTTGTATCTTTTTGTAATTAAATAAAAATACTTGACTTCGACAAAACCTATAAGATTTGTGTTATCTATAATCTACTCTATAAGCGATGACGTGTATAATCGGATAAGCTGAGGTAAAATTAGACTCGAGTTCGGAATCTAAAATTCAAGCAAGTTAAATGTCTCTACAGGAGCAATAGAGATTTAATTCCCTCCTAGAAGGAACTAAGGGATGAGCAGGAACATTCCTATATTGATCCTCTCATATGAACTTGTCTCCTGGGAGTGAGAAATTTCAGAGCATAGAAACCATTTCAGAGAATGAATGCCCGAAAAATAGTAACTTTTTGTTATTGATTTCGGAAAATCTATGGTTTATAAGATACAACATTTCGGTCATTTATATGAGACGACTTTCACCAGAATTTACCCAAAATCAAGTATCTTATTTGGGCCCCCGGGTGTGGCGTAGTAGGTAGCTTGCCTACCTCCTATACCAAACGTCGCGGGTTCGGACCCAGGCAGTCCGATGATTTTATTTAAGCCATTTGGATACCAGATGGCTTAAATAGAAATGCCTGACCCCACAATAGATAATATATATTACAACGGTTATCGTCTAAAAGTCTTAAATGGCCTGAGTTGCCGAAAAGACTGTGTGAATGTGTGTGTGGGTGTGAGTGTGAATGAGAAAAAAGTGTGAATGTTTTTTTAGAAAAAAAAAAAAAAAGTATCTTATTGAATAAACCTTATTTTTTTTAACTTAAATATTATTTCTACTAGGATCCCACTAGGTGCTTTCATGCACGAAAACACGCAACCTGCTTCTGCCGATTGAGTTACATTATTTCCTATCTCTTAATCCTCCTCCTGCGTTTATTTCTAACTAATGAACTAATTCTGTGACTATTTCCATCCGGCTCCTTCTTGCTGGGGGTGTTCTAAGTTTGAGGAGGCATCGAAGCATCACCCTTCCAAAGGACGGGAATTCACAGCAATTATCTTTCTCAATTTAATAAGAATTACATTAATAAAATTCACAAACTTAACCTCAAATTAATTATGTATGCGTTATTTTTCGTTCCAAATCCAATTTCAACAAACACGGAAAAAAAACTTTTAATTGTTGGCGTACGAACTTTAAAATCAATGATGGACTTAAGAAGAAGACTTGATATTTCTACTCTCTCCACTCAAGAGGGAATTTATTCCACAAACATTGTGTAATAAAAAGTTAAAGGCTAATCTCATTTGAGTTAATAGCTCTCGTCAAATCAAATGTTATACGCTTAACTTAATTAAAGACACATGTTACTGTTGTTATTGGGGCCTTCATAAAATTGAAGATACATTTTAAAGGGGAAACTTTTAAGGAGAATTCTTCGTTTAAGAGATGGTGTAAAGTGATTGGCTCGAGTGATGATTGCATTAACACCATCCCTTTTAGGGTGGGCGAAATTAATATTGAGCTTTTAGCGCTTGCAAGCGGAGTTATTATAACATGGGTAATCTAATTGTCGGAGACGTGATTGACTTTTCTGACGGTCGACAAATGGCCTCGCTCTTTCGATCAAATGAAATGGATGATGGGCTATTATTTTTTATAACGCTCTCTCACTCACATTTTTTTATTCGCTCTTATTTCATCTTGAAAAGGATTTGTGTGTTCCCCCTAGAGTGAGATTTCGTGATGACGATTTGGATCAGTGATTTAATCGGATTTTTTGAGAATTTATTTAAGAAAATAAAAATGGTTTTTAAAGATAATAGCACAAAATGACATGGAATAGGCCGAGAGTGCTTAATAATTCTAGAACGAATTTTCCTCAGTTAGCCTAAGACCACTATGTGAAATTTTCACTTATAATTAAGATCCCATTAAACATGTAGTTTCGGAAGTGAAAATTGATTATTATGCTCTAATTAATGCCTGGACCCAAATATACATCGTAAAGGATTGGGTGTCGGCTTCCACAAAGAAGATCCGTGTTCAAATCCTGGGTGTACAGAGGGGGTTATAGAAATTTTTTGGGGGGGGGGGGCCCGAACTGAATCTTTTTGGAAATTTTTTTTAGACTAAATTTTTTTTCACACGAATTTTTGGAACTTTTTTCCTTTCGGACCAGTTTTTCATCCTCGAATTTGTTTGTTCTATATTCCTATATTTATTTTTTTTCGGCCCCCCCCCCCCTCCCCTGTGACAGGATTTTTTCATTAAATACAAATATTTATTTATTTAATGTAAACATATCCTCAGGCACTGGAATATTGGATCTCACCACAATAGCCCTCAGGCAACTCTACGGGGAGAGGGAGTTACTGTCACCATGGGCGTAACTAGAGAATTTGGCCATGGGGGGCCATGGGACCAGCTATCCTCCGGGGGCCTGGAATCTCAATTTTTCTTGGGGCAGGGAGCTTTCTGGGAGGGGGGAGTGGAGGCGCCCCCCTAGTTACGCCCATGGCTGTGACATTCCTTCCTGTGGAAGGGACGTAAAGAAGGGTACCCCTGAATACAAAAAAAGTGGTTTTCTCGACATGTCTGTCTGTGGGTGTGTGTGTGTTCAATTTAAAGCATGAAGGAATTGAGCTAGGAGGTTGAAATTTTATATTTAAGTTGGACACCCACCTAGGCGTTACACATAAGCTTTTAATCAAAATCGGCCAAAAAGTACTAGTACTTTACTGATGTACTTTTGCAGTTTTTTTTCGATTTTCTCTAGATTCCCACATTTTGATTCAAATCAATTTTTTTTGTCTCTTCAAATTATATTCTCATTTTGCCCTCAAATTTGTTTGACACACTTTACTCTTGTATTTCTTGAAAGATAGAGAAATGTTGCCTGTTACAAAATATAAATATTTCCTATTATATTTTCACCTTAATTCTTTTATCTCAACACAAAAATCTGACACACGAACTCAACTTTCGATTACCAAGAATATATGTTCCTACCCCCCCCTTTAAACAGCTTTAACAGAAAAAATATTATGATTTTAATTATACAAAAGCGCTTATTTGAATACAGAGTTAAAATATTATTATCCGATGACCTTGAGCCTGGTAGATATTATAGAGATGGATGTAGATATTGGAGATGATATTCAGACCAATTTATTCGGATTTTCTTCTCCCATTAGACGTTTCGGAGATCATACGACCCCTTCTTCATGACCATGCAGGGTTAAGACTCAAACAAAATTCTTTATCTGGCCTCATTACCTTTAGCTTTAAATTAACAAATTAATTATGACAAATTATGAGATAATTTTAAACTGGTAACCGTTGGCTCTAGTTGAAACATTATGCTTTAATAGGAGAATTAAATTTAAGTGCACAAGGTTTTCTGTTTCAATAATATATTAATTTGATATTAACACTTGATGCGCATTTCGACACCATATGTGTCATCTTCAGAAGCGAGATCAAATTAATATATTATTGAAACAGAAAACCTTGTGCACTTAAATTTAATTCACAAATTATGAGGGCAAAATAATCACTTAACCCTGCATGGTCCTGAATAAGGAGTCGTTTGAACTCCGAAACGTATAGCGGGAGGAGAAAATCCGAATAAATTGGCCTGAATGTCAACTCCAGATTTTTATTTATCTATATTCTCCTCTATAATTATCAGCATTGCACTCACTCCCTTCCGTCCTACCGCCACTCAGACTTTCCTACACCAAAAATTTCGGGTCAACAAAATCTTGGGATGTATGTTGGATGCTTATAAAAGAAAATAATTTCGCTTGGAAGTGTCTAATGTCCATAAAAGAAAACTTGATCACTTTTTCTTTGCCTACAAGTTCATCTTTCCTGTATCAAAAGATGAAATTTAGAAAAAATAAATAATAATAATTATAAACAGAGTAGAGAGGAAAATGTAAACATGCAATTCCATAAATACGCATTTGCTGTCGTTGGCATTGACTCAGCAGCGCCCACATATGTGTGTGTTCATCTTATTAAATTCCGTTAGATAAATCGGCTTGTTTATATAATATTTATGTGAATTTTTTAATATTTCCTTCTAATAATAAATAGTGTATGACATAAAAAAAAAGGTAGATCGCAAAATCATTGAGTTCAAGGATTTCATCCATTTCGGTTCAGGTTTCGGATATGTACTGTACTTTGAATTGATACCAGTTTTTATTAAATTAAAACCAATGGCAATGACTATTTTTTTTCTTGTTTTATACCAAACAAGTGCAGAGTTGTTGTGATTTAAATACAGAGATTGATCTTTTTCTTTAAAAGATGGCGGTCTTATCTCTATTTCGATCATAATGGCGCTTGGTTCCTTTATGCATAATACGGTCCAAATAAGGTATAAAATATTCACGAACTAGATCCAATTTTCGAAAATAAGTTTGGGAATTGTAATCGTGATACATATTTTTAATTACGCTCAATGATGATGCGAATTTTGAAAGAAAGAATTCTTTATTTTTATTACGAGACATCTTTAATGTGGACAGAATTTTGATTCTGACCATCATCAGATGGGAAAATTCATTAGAAAAGAAAAATCGAAACATTTTAAATATATATATAATTTACTGTACTTTGATAAAATCTATTTAACTAGGTTTCAAGAATTGTATAAAAATTAAAATAAAATTAATATTTTAACACTTTATGTACATTTCGACATTGCTGCCATCTTCAGATTGACATATGTGGGAGAATACATTTTTATAAGGTATTATATTGTAAAAATGTATTCTCTCATATATGTCAATAACTTCTGAAGATAGCAGCAATGCTGAAATGTACTAAAATACATGTATTAATTTTATTTTATTTTTAATAACCCTTGAAACACATAACGTAGAGTAATTAGATTTTACCAAAGTTCAGCAGTGTACAGGATTATATAGCCTACACAGTGGCGTAACGTACGCCCCCGCAGACCCCGCAATGCGGGGGCGCCCCGGACCTTGGGGGCCCACGGATCGGGCCGGGCTAAAAATCTGTAGCTCCGATAAAAACGGAAAAATTTAGATTAAAAAAAAAAAAAACAATGAAAATTTCTCTTTGAGAGGGCTCGGGGCCGTCAGGGCTCCGTAAAAACGGTAAAAAATTTAATGAAAATTTCTCTTTGAGAGGGCCCGGGCCCTCAGGGTTCAAGGATATACGGTATTTAAAAAATATTTTTTGTATGGTCTAATAATGGGGCCCGAAATAAAGGTTTGCAGGGGGGCCCAGCTAAAAAACGTTACGCTACTGAGCCTACATTTTATATGTATTTTTGTATATAAAAAATCTGCTGTGACTATCGCACAGTACACAACTTTCTCTTACCTTCGGTAATCGAAAGTTGTGTTCTGTGCTTGTCACACCAGATTTTTTGTGTCGACATGTATTTAGTTTCCGACAGTACGGTACATTCGATTTTCAAGATGTAAAATTTATAAGTATGGGAAAATATTTATATTTTGATACCATGGCAACCATTTCTCCTATCTTTTCTATGGAGTACAAGAGTAAAGTGGTCTTCAGAAGATTTCAATCGCAAAATGAGAATATACATTTTAAAGAGAATCTAAAAAATAATTGATTTTTGAATTTAAAAAAAAATCGTTGGAGCGAATTTTGAGAAAATCGAAATTCCTTCATGCTTTAAATTGAACACACAGACAGACAGACCATGTCGCGAAAACCACTTTTTTAGATTCAGGGGACCTCAAAACCTGTATATCCATCAAAATCCCGACATCGAATTTCAGACATGAATCCAATACTTTCTCTCTATATATATTTACATACTGTATATAGGTAAGAGAAAGTAAAATTTTATTACAAAAATTATTCATTTAACTTACTTTGAAAATAAAATGTAATTTAAATTAAATTATTAAAATTTATTCTGATAATTCAAATTTATATTCATAAGAACGATTTTATAATAATAATTCGATAATTCTTATAAAATGTTGAATGAATACATTCCATATTTCAATTATGTTACTTCAATTTTCTTTTCAAATACATTTCAGACCTGATGATTGTCAAAAATTTGTAAATTTTTCATTATAATTTTGGAGAAACAAAAAAAAAAATAAATGTTCCAATTTCTTTATTCAAATTTTAGGAGAGGATAAAATTACAAATAGAATCTGTTGAAGGTTAACTAACCTGTCACTGTAATTAGAAAATTCTTTCTTGGAATTTATGAGTCCTTGGCGGCACGACTAATGACTGATTATGCATATTTGAGAAAAAAAAAATATATGAATGACATTTATACATTTTTTTTTAAAGAAAAAAAATCTGGTGTGACTGGCGCACAGCACACAACTTTCTCTTACCCTTCGGTAAGAGAAAGTTGTGCACTGTGCTGGTCACACCAGATTTTTTGTGTCGAGATATATTTAGTTTTCCATAGCACCTTAGTTTCAAACTTGCATTTTAAATGTTGATTGCTTGAAATAAACTATGGTTATTTTTCAAAATTTTAATCTCATATTTGGACATTTTATACACAATATAGAATCGTAAATAAATACAAAATTTCATAAGAATTGGAAAAAAAATTTTAAATGCGTAAAAAGTTCCAAAGGGGACCCCCTTTTGAATCGAAATTAACATACAAATCCATATAGGAAATTAACATTGGCCAAATGCGAAGATAAGGTAGAAAAATTTAAAACGCGTAGAAAGAGAGAAGATAGTTTTGTGAGAGAGAGAGATATGTTTTCTCCGAAAAAAAAAATGGGCGTTTAAATAATAATTGATTTTTAATCTAATAAAAAGAAAAGATTTAAATTCGGTTACCATGGCAACCATTTATTTCTCCTATCTTTCCTATGAAGCACAAGAGTAAAGTGTGCTTCAAACAATTTTGAGGGCAAAACGAGAATATACATTTGAAAGAGCATCTAAAAAATAATTGATTTTTGAATTTTAATCAAAATCGTTAGAGCGAATTTTGAGAAAATCGAAAAAAACTGAAAAAGTACATCAGTAAAGTACTAGTACTTTTTGGCCGATTTTGATTAAAAGCTTATTTTGTCGGTCCCGGGGGTGTTTAACTTAAATATAAAATTTCAGCCTCCTAGCTCAATTCCTTCATGCTTAAAATTGAACACACACACACACACACACACACACGACAGACAGACAGACAGACAACAGACAGACCATGTCGCGAAAACCACTTTTTTGGATTCAGGGGACCTCAAAACGTGAAGATCCATCAAAATCTCGACATCGAATTTTTGACATGAAACCAATACTTTCTCTCTCTATATATTTCATATATAGGGTACGAGAAAGTAATTCTCTCTCTATATATTTCATATATAGGGTACGAGAAAGTAAAAAATATATATGTGTATATAGATAACTAGTGTTGTCCTCCAGATCCGATCTGGGCGTTTAGATCAATTAAATACGTTTATTTTACGGATTTCAAAAATCCAGGATAGCTACTTCTTCGAAAAGGATAAACGATACAATCCTAGATTCAGACAGCAAAAATGATTCAAGATACAAGATCCTCCCAAAAAAAAAAAAGGATTTTTGACCTAAATCTAAAAATATTGCGATCCTGCCCACCCCTAGACTAGTCGCATCGTCTACTTTCGGCGGGGGGAACGGACTTTCGCCTTTCCTTTCCCGAAATCGTTAGATGATTGCAAACTCATTCATAGACTTGAATATTCTCTCTTTTTGTAGTAAATTTAACAATTAATAATTCAGAATGTTATGAAAATAATTTTTTTTGTATTGTTTAGAATTTCATTTCGAAATTTCTACTTGTTGTGGAGGTATTCAAGTGGGACTGACAGCCAGTGGCGTAGTGAGCTTAACTCGCGCCCGGGGCACAATATCTTTTTAGCGCCCCCCCCCCCATTCGGAAACCATATATTATATGTAAAATATACAAAATTATTATATTACACTGGTACAGTGCGCCAACAATCAAGTCCTCACTTGATAGCTTTAGCCTTAAGTACATATATGGTATAGTATATGGTGTAAAGTGAAATAATTTTAATTACCGAAAAGGTAAAACGTAAAATCTGGTACAGATTATTTTATTTTACCTTTTAACATTTAGAATTATTTCACCATTTACCATATACTTAAGACTAAAGCTATCAGGTGGGGACTTAATTGTGGCGCTCACTGTACCAAATTTAAAATATATTTTCCAGAAATCAATTAAAAATAAAAATTATCCAGCATTTTTTTTGTTTTGCGGACCATTTGGCGCCCCTTTGTGAGTAGCGCCCGGGGCATGATGACCCCCTTGCACCCCCCTCGCTACGCCACTGCTGACAGCGAGTTATATATATGATTGGAGGGTGTTAAATCTTAGCCTGTTTCCTGGTCAACAAAATCTTTAGTATTCTCTAAAATTGTTTCTAGAAAAAAAAGGATTTTTTTTCAAAGAAAATATATAAAAAATTAAATCTAAACTTTTATAGTCTTTTTTCAAAATTCAAAACACAAGTGGCATCTCAAAAGTAATTTAATTAATACTCTTTGCAATTCGCTTGGATTTTGGAAAATTTTATGTTAATTAGATTATAGGCCCTCTAGTTGAAACTTTGTATTTAATAATAACATGTTTTTAAATGATGTAAAGTTTCAAGTTTCTTTTGGCAAAATTTATTTTATGTAATCTTCAGAACAAAAATTATTATACATATATGGTACAAAAAGCGAGTACCGGATTGTAAATCATTGGTTAACTTCACCCTTACAAATTAATAGTGTTCAAATTAATGAAATATTTTTCTTTGGTGAATTAATAGTTACAAGATATATACATTGTTGTAAACAAGGAGGTCGACAAGCAACTAGACTTGGAATTGAAATAAATTAGATTACTCATTTGTATATATCTTGTAAACATTCATCCATGAAAGAAAAATCGTCCATTAGTTTTATCACTACTATTGGGGGAAATCACTACTAGGGTCCGACCGAAACAAGATTTTCAGCCGAAACCGAATTTCGGCCTTAATCTTAGTTTCGGCCGAATCCATAACCGAAACCAAAACTTATATTTCTTATACAAAATTCATATCATTTTACCCTTTTTTTCTCCCTCAATTTTTTTTTTTTTGTTTTTTTTTTTTGCGTCGAGTCTCATCCCATCTTTTCACACTCAGGTTTCGGCTGCTTTTTGGCCGAAACCGAAACCAGCCGGTTCTAATTACTACCCTAGAATTTTCAATTTTGTACCATCTCACAATTATTATTCTTCTGAAGATGACAATAATGTCGAAATACGTTATGGATTTCACAAAAAAAAAAAAAAAAATTCGATTAAGGGTTCGGAGGGGAAAAGTGCTTTTCTTTACTTCGCTTGTGATTATGCATGCGCCGGAGGCCCTCGGACGCTTAATCGAACAGACCTCGCTAATGGTAGAGATATAGGCCTATCTTGAGCTAATCATATTTATTTCACTATACCCAAACGTTTACTTCTTCAGGACTCTAAATATTCATATTTTTCATTAGAAAAAAAATCCATATATCCTTACGTTATTTATTTAAAATTTTAAGATTATTTTAACCACTACAGTAGCGGACCCAGGAAGTCACTCCATTTGGACATAAAATTTTAATCATAATTCTTTATTAATGCTAATTTGAGTCCGTATTACCCCAATTACGTTCCCACCTCTTTGAATGCGCCACTGCCACTTTCCACCCCTTAAAAAAAACCCTGAAATCGCCATTGATGAAGATTTCAAGTTTGGATTTAAATTTTTTAACATACATATCTACTGAAAAATACTTTTTTTTTTTTTTAAGTCTAGCCTTTTAAACAATTCAATTCCAAACGACACAGACAAATGATTTATTTATATTTTATAAATTTTCACTCCAACTTTGACAATGTCAATATTAATAATCAAGATTTATTTATTTAAATCATTTGAATACAAATCAATAAATGGCTGCTAGTATCATAAATCTATATAATTGCCAATCACCGTTTTAATTTTGAAATAAAATTCTGGTCGTTATCGAGAGAGAAATAAAAATCTGGTGTGACTGGCGCACAGCACACAACTTTCTCTTACCTTCGGTAATCGAAAGTTGTGTTCTGTGCTTGTCACACCAGATTTTTCGTGTCGACATATATTTAGTTTCCGACAATACGGTACATTCGATTTTCAAGATGTAAAATTTATAAGTATGGCAAAATATTTATATTTTGTTACCACTTTTCTATGGAGTACAAGAGTAAAGTGGTCTTCAGAAGATTTCAATGACAAAATGAGAATATACATTTTAAAGAGAATCTAAAAAATAATTGATTTATGAATTTAAAAAAAATCGTAGGAGCGAATTTAGAGAAAATCGAAAAAAACTGAAAAAGTGCATCAGTAAAGTACTAGTACTTTTTGGCCGATTTTGTTCAAAAGCTTCGTGTCACGTCCCAGGGGGTGTCTAACTTAAATATAAAATTTCAACCTCCTAGCTCTTTTCGTTCTTGAGATATTTTGTTCACACACACAGACAGACCATGTCGTGAAAACCACTTTTTTGGATTCAGGGGACCTCAAAACGTGAAGATCCATCAAAATCTCGACATCGAATTTTTGACATGAAACCAATACTTTCTCTCTATATATTAACACATATAGAGGTAAGAGAAAGTAAAAATACCGCATCCTCAAAGGCTCAAAAAATTTTCCCATAGGAAAGTAATGGGTTCTTATGAAAAATCAAAAGCTAATTAATTATAATAATAAAATCCTTCAAATGAAAAATAATAAAATTTGTTATATAATAAAATTTTTGTAAATTTATTAAATTACTAGACGCAAGGCTCGCGGAAGGCGGCCGGTAAAAATTAAAGTTGTATCAATAAAAAGGAGGTAATAACCCCGAACAAAGGATATATAAATTAAAGGGACTTACGGTTCAGGTGTGTGATATGGTGAGCTCGTATGTCGGACGTATTGTGTACTTTGAAAGATACGGAAAGCAAGACTGGCGAGAAAGTCACGAGCTGTCAAAAGTCCGGCAGCGGGACGTAAAGAGAATCCTGTGTGACCTGTATGGAGGAGACAAAAGACAAAGGCATGTGTCACTTGGCACTCTCTATTCATAGATACATAAACACACAACAAAAGGGGGGGGGGACGGGGGGCATTCATCTTTTCTAGACGAGTGAATCTCAATATTGAAATTCAAATTCCATAAATATGTTAAATCAAATGTCAAAGAAAAGAATATAAATAATTTGAACTTGATTTGTGTGAAAAATCTGATGTAACTGACAGCACATCCCGAATATATGCTTCGATTTTTCGGGCCACGATATTTTTATTTAATGTTCATAATATATTAAGACCCAAAAGGTAAAATTTTTAATAAATAAGAACAAAATATTATTAGCGGAATTTTTGGAATGATTTAATAATAATATTTTATAACATCTACGTTAAAATCAAAATTCAAGAAACTTATTGCAACATCCTTTTATGTAAACACTTGCTTTGATAATTGTGACTAACTTCATGGAAATGAGTGAAAATAGCGGGAAAATTTGAATCTAACTTCACAGAAATGCCAACAGATAGCGCTGACGTCGCTGTATATAAAAAGGCACGCAACGGACATGACAGTTGGTTCACTTGAGTCGGAGCAAGTGCACAGTACTTGATAACGGCTGCAGAATAAGCAGTCGAAACGTTGTACAGTATTTATATATTTTTAATAAATATTTAATACAAAAATGTGGTCTATGATTAAAAATTCCCCAAATAATAATATTTCAAACCACAAAATTTTGTCACTAAACTCTAGCGGGAGGAATTATAATTTAGGCGAGTCTTGTAAAATTATATTTAAAATGTGCTATGTTTATTTATTTGTTGGCGGGCCCTGGGAGTCTAACCCGAGATCTCCAACCCATCTTTGTCGGTCTCTTTGCACCAAGTCACCAACTAATACCCGTAATCAATACTTCTATGAATTATCGATTGGATATTAATATTATTCAAGTTTTTGTCCTTTGTAAATTTAAATAAAAATAAAATATTTGGTTATTTGTTTCATATTATTCCTTCAGCAGACAAAGCTGTTCCTTTTGTCAACAGATGGCAGGACGATAGGGCTAAATTTAATTTCATGTATTTGTTTGATTTTCGTTGATCTTTTTAAAATGAATTATTATATATCATTTATAATAGCATAAAATTTATAAATACAGGCTTATAAGTGATCTGATAATGCCGGCTGTTAGACTAGTCTGCCATCTTTTGCAAGAGTGCTGAACTATTTGATCGTTAATTTTTAAAATTTATTTTTTACTTTGTCACTTATTTATTTAATTAAAAAAAAAAATAATTTTCATTATTTTTTAATAAATCATAATTAAAAAAAAAACTTCTATTAAGTAAAATGCTCACGAATTTAATTCATTAAAAAAAAATTTCATAAAAAAATACTTTAAAATGCCTCAGTATTTTCGTACCAAAAATTCAATGTGCCCTCCTGAAGTTCTCTTAATGTAAAATATACATTAAGTGTTGATTCATTATCAATAAATAATTTGAAACAAGTAACCAAGTGTTTTATTTTTCTTAAAAAAAAATATCATATACAATTTAATTATTTTTAAATGTTTGTCTTGAAATGTCATTAATACTTACGCTTCATAAAGTTGGACATTTGTTCTAATTGTGGAATTCGGTCAGGTTGAAAGACACCTTCATCTTGAAGCAATTTGAAAACGCGTCGATATTCAGCACAAGCATGTTTTGGCATTAAATCAAGTACCATATTGTAAACGGCAGTCCAAGTGCTCTTCTCACTCTCTGTGTATTCTACAGTTGGCAAGGGTTGTCCACTGCAAAAAAAAAAATTGGAAATTAGCACCAATCTACGAGCGCGTCAAAAAAAACAAACAAAAAACGTAACACTTTGTTTCCTCTTAAAAGACTTATTTTAATCTATCTTAATGATACTGTAATTTTGGAAACACTTAATATGAAATTTTATACATTTCTAAGTAAATTTAACACAAATTCATATCATTTTAATAAATAATTACATTTTAAATAAAACAAAGACAAAAATGTCGAAATATTTTTATTAACGCCAGATTTCTAAAATTTTAAACTAATCTTTCCATTGCAGGTTTTCTCTGTCTATTTTATTGAAAATTCTTATAAAAACAAAATTTTGAATTAATCTCTATATATTGGCAATATATAAAGAGAGATGTAACTAACTTACTGACAACTCACAGCCTAAACTATAATACCTATAAAGATGAAATTTGGCATGTAGATTACTTTTATTGCGTAGGCGTCATTTAAGAAGCGATTTTTTGAAATTTCGATTTTAAAGGCCCCAAATCGCAATTTTTGGGTAAAAATTTTGATTTTAGTAATTCTTTAATAACCTTAAACCGAAGTAAGATATCAATTTCCTTTCTTCGCTAAAAGCTTCCTTAGATGAAAATCTAAAATCGTTGTATCAGGGTTTTTGAAATTCTGCCCCCTAAGGACCCCAAATCTCCAACCCCCCCAACACCCCCAAATCTCCAATTTAAGGAAAAATTAATATATTGATAGTCAATTGTTTGAATTTTAATATTCCCTTTAATATTTTTTAAACGATAATAGATATCAATTTTCTGTCTGGACTCCTCCCTCCTCTCCATTGAGAGAAAATTTTTTTTTATCAACATGATTTTTTGCCCTCGCGCTTGGGTAGCAGGTAGCTCGCCTGCCTTGTATACCAAGGGTCGCGGGTTCGGGCCCCAGGTAGTCCGATGATTTTATTTAAGCCATTTGGATCCCAAATACATATTCAAATAACGATTATCGTCAAAAGTCTTAAATGACCTAAGTTGCCGAAAAGACTGTGTGAATGTGAATGAGAAAAGTGTGAGTGTTTTTTTAAAAGGAAAAAAAACATGATTTTTTGCATTTAATTTTCTTGAATAAAGACTCTAAAGCGCCCCATACACGCCGTACTTTATTTTAGTACGCGAGCCCGGCCCGGCTCGGGGTGTATGAGCCCCTTAAGATCCCTCTCCATTTTTGGGAAATGGTGTATTCTTCAATTTACCTAAATATCAATATTATTTTTTCGATTTATCCCTAAAAAGTTGTAATTTGCAATGTAGCTTTTTTCGAAATTCTAATTTTACGTGCCCTAAATTCTCATTTTGGAGTTTTTGTTTTTTTAATTTTAAAATAACTTTTAAACGGGTAGAGAAATCTATTTGCTTTTTGCGCTAAAGAAGCGAGGCTTGAGAATTGGCCCCCTAATTAAGAAGGTTTACGCTCCGGGAATCTCAGGGTGTCAACGATGGCCGTGCAAGAAACATGCCCGCCGAAGGCAAACCTTGCGGCTAGTATCCAACCAAACATATCAAGATTATGTTGATTTTTTTCCTCAAATTGAAAATCGACATTTTTGTCTGTGTTTTGTTTAAATTATAATTATTTATTAAAATGATATGTATTTGTGTTAAATTTACTTAGAAATTTATAAGATATTTCATATTAAATGTTTAATAAATTACACTATCATTTTTTTTTTTTTTGACGCGCAGTGTATATATTTATTCTATCAACATATGCCCTTTAAATTTAATTGATTTTAATGTCCTTTTCTTTCCCCCCCTTTCCCCTAAGAAGGGGAAGTAAATATTTACAAGTAAATTAATATGATGATGATGATGAATCCATAACACTTACTATTTATAAGCGAAGGCCACTTCGGCGATCTGCTTTCTACGCTCTCGGTAGACTTTATCAGCAAAGCCAGGATGATTCATGTCTAATTCAGGTTCATATTTTGTCATCAGATGATTGCAATTGTCCAGGTCAGATGCATGGCGAGGAACCAGGGATCTAATTACAAAAAAAATAACATTTATATCTTTTATTTCATCTTATATAATAAGAGGACATGTTTTTTTTTTTCCTGGGGCTCGGTATTTGCCCCCCCCCCCTCCTTCACATAACATTCTATTACCGAAGCTAATAGAAAATTATTGGCAGAAAATAAAGAAAAGTGTAGCTAGG
>JAKCPI010030023.1:0-10892 GCA_023213315.1 Euborellia annulipes | reverse complement strand
CCTTCATGCTTAAAATTGAACACAGACACACCCACCCACCCACCCACCCACACACACACACACAGACAGACCATGTCGCGAAAACCACTTTTTTGGATTCAGGGGACCTCAAAACGTGAAGATCCATCAAAATCTCGACATCGAATTTTTGACATGAATCCAATACTTTCTCTCTATATATATATTACATATATACATAGGTAAGAGAAAGTAAAAATTACGATCAAAATGTGAGTTGGGAACACCCTGAATATTATTGCATATTTAGAATCTACGGCATTGAATATCGCACGAACCATAATACCTAGGGGGCTGTTCTTTTGTGATGTTACTAACATTGAAATGTACTAATGTAGGCCAGATGGGGAACCCGGAACTATTCTTATGTTGGGAGAAATGGCCATGCCAATTTCAATCATGGATAACTTCATTATTTCAAATGGAACATGCTACTTCTTTTTATGCCATGGGACGTGAAATTTAATTATCTTTCAGCTGATATAAGGTTGTCTATTACTATCTTTGGTAGTTTTCTTTTTATTCCAAAATATCTGATAAAATCTTATGGATCACACTTTACTTTTGTACTTCATAGGAGAGATAGGAGAAATGGTTATCATGGTAACAAAATATAAATATTTTCCCATGTTTATAAATTTTACATCTTGAATTCTATAGGTGGAAACTAAATAAATTTATGTCGTCTCAAAAAATCTGGTGTCCAGTCACACCAGATTTCTTTTAATAAAAACTCAAATTGTAAGTGGCTTGAGAAAAATCTATCTCTATTCTCTTTTGTACGTATCTCTCTAAAAATAATAGGTTCTAACAAAAATAGCCCTCGAGGCATGGCGTAGAGGTTAGCGTGCTAACCTCATATACCAAACGTCGCGGGTTCGGACCCCAGGCAGTCCGATGATTTTATTTAAGCCAATTGGATACCAATGGCTTAAATAAGAATGCCTGGACCCCATATATGTATATTTATCAATAACGGATATCGTAAAAAGTCTTATATGGCCAAAGTTACCGAAAAGACTGTGTGAATGTGTGTGTGAGTGTGAGTGTGAATGAGAAAAAAGTGTGAGTGTTTAAAAAAAAAAAAAAAATAAAAAAAAAAATAAAATAAAACAATAAATTATATTTTTTAGTAAAGAAATACATAGGGTATATTTATTTAGATTCACAGATTGATATTAACTGATACATAAATCATATAAAAGATGAATTATTATATTTATATATAAGATATTGCCAATTCCAATCATACGATGCCAATTTAAATAGCTTGGTTAAATTTCTTTGAAATAAGTGGCATAAAATCAATGGAGATAAATTTGTTCTCGCCATGCTGACATTGGCCCCGAAGAGCAAATAGAAGGAAAGTTTTGGCGGATCGATATCATTTTACCCAAGCTTGATGATAATGAAGATGATGTTGATAATACTTAATAGTACCTTTTTTTAAGGAATGGAAATTAATAAAAATCTTGAGCGATAATTCTATTAAATTCTGATAAAATATTATATAGTACAGAGAAATTTCTTTAAAAAAACTTACACATACAATACACCCCCAAGATTCAAGGAAATATATTATTTTATTAATTTTTTTTTTTTTTAAATTGATATAGAAATAAAACATGAAGCTTGGAGGCAGTTTAATATATTTAAAGAGGTCGTTAACGTTTATGAACCCAGCCATAGTCTTCTGTTTTGTTTCACCATCTTACAATTTATATTACCTCATATACCTTTGTTACATTATTATATTTTTTTGGTTGCAAGTAATCAGGTGTTATAAGGTGCTCTGTAAATTTAGTTAGACTGGAAAAGTACCGTAAATAAGAGAATTATTTTTTTTTTTTTTTTTTTAAGGTCTTTTTCGGCATCTAAGGCCATTTAGACCCCATCCCTATTTATTTCATAAATAAGAGAATGCATAACGTCATTTTTTTTAATGATTATTGACACTCTAGGCTGACGACCTTACGCTTGAGATTGAAAATATCATGTCCAGGCATTCTTACTTAAGCCATTTGGTATCCAAATGGTATAAATTTTATATTTTGAATTTTAATATATCGGCGGAAACTAAATATATCTCGACACAAAAAAAAATCTGGTGAGACAAGCACAGAACACAACTTTCGATTACCAAAGGTAAAGAGAAAGTTGTGAGCAGTGCGAGGAGTCACACAAGATTTTTACTTTCTCTTACCTTCTTTTATATGTTAATATAAAAAGAGAAAGTATTTATATCGAAAATTTGTTGACGAGGTTTTGATAGAAATACACGTTTTGAGGCCCCAAAAATGGGTCCTGCAAATTGATCTGTCTGTGCATGTGTGGTCAAAATAAAGTAAATTAGATAATATAATTTATGTTGATTATTACGTATATTCCAAAGTGCGAAAGTTTATTATTTATTGATCTGTTAATCATTTTTATCAAGTATGACAAAGTGTGCTTCCTATGTGTCGTATTATTTATATAGATTCGAATACTATGTTTTGCATGGGCGTAGCCAGGGGGAGGCAGGGGGGCCGTTGCCCCCCCTGGCTTGTCCTAAAAATAAAAAAAAAAACAAATACATATTTTTCCCATTGGGAATTTTTTTTAACGCCCCAATCCACTACATTAATTTAATTTTTTTTTAATTTAAATAAATAATTAATAATCTATGTATATATTAATTGCAACCCCCCCTCTCGGCCTAACGAGGGGTTGCCCCCCTAACAAGATGTCTGGCTACGCCCATGATGTCTTGTATTTAATGTTTAACAAGTTTCACTTAATTTCCGATTATTATTTTAATACAATCTAAAAATAAGCATGGAGTTTTAATTATTTATTAATTTATTATATTTAACAATGTTGGTGAAATAGAAATTCATTCGATTATCAATTTAACGATTGCATTTCCTTTTATCTAAGATGAAATATGCAGTCCGATGATTTTATTTAAGCCATTTGGATACCAGATGGCTTAAATAGAAATGCCTGACCCCACAATAGATATTTTCTCTACAACGGTTATCGTCAAAGTCTTATATGGCCTAAGCTGCCGAAAAGACTGTGTGAATGTGAGTGTGAATGAGAAAAAAGTGTGAATGTTTTTTCAAAAAAAAAAAAAAAAAAAGATGAAATATAATTGACTAACGGAGAAAAGCAAGAAATTTTTGGTTTTGTCAAAATCTATCTACAGACAAGATTTCTTTTTATGAACTAATGAGACAATCTTTGACCTTAAAGACTCAAATGAAAAGACAATTTTCCGTTACATACTAAAAGCAAAAATAAATTAGAAGACTATTTTTTAAATAAAAGGTAAGTTATAAAAAAAAATAATAATAATAATAATCATTCAAATATGAGTTCAGATTTACTAGGATATTCAAGCACAATTAATTAAGGGGCTTCTTCCTACATGTGCGAATGGTTTTATTTTTAATTTTTTCTAAAAAAAAAAAATGTTATTTTACTCTTTTTACTTTCTCATATAGCAGGCCTATATAAAGAGAAAATATTGTAATCGTCAAAAAATTCGATTTCAAAATTTTGATGGTTCGCCACGTTTTAGACCTCCCTGAGTTAAAAAAAAAACATTTTTGGAATTATGTCTGTGTGAGTGTTTGTGTATGTGTATGTGTATTGTGTGTGTAAGCACGATTGCTTAAAAACGCAAGCAGCCAGATCGATGAAATTCGGTATATACTGCTTACACTAAAATTATAGATTTCTATCAACTTTTGGAGTAAATACGTCACTTGGAAGTAGAACTTTACCTAATAAGTTTTTTCAGAAATTTAGAAATTTTCGAATTTTTTTGTTATATTATGATAAAATACTCAATTTTAAAAAGTTTTCATTCTTTGATATTTTTTCGAAAACTGAATAGTTTTTGAAATAATCACAGAAGAAAACGACATTTTTGGTAAATTTTGCAAAGAAAAATCAAAACAAAATCATACAGGTCTCATTAAAAAAAAATCTGGTGTGACTGGCGCACAGCACACAACTTTCTCTTACCTTCGGTAATCGAAAGTTGTGTACTGTGCTTGTCACACCAGATTTTTCGTGTCGACATATATTTAGTTTCCGCCAATATATTAGAATTCAAGATGTAAAATTTATAAACAGAAAAATATTTATATTTTGTTACCATGGCAACCATTTCTCCTATTATTCCTATGAAGTACAAGAGTAAAGTGTGCTTCAAACAATTTTGAGAGAAAAATGAGAATATACATTTGAAAGAGCATCTAAAAAATAATTGATTTTTGAATTTTAATCAAAATCGTTAGAGCGAATTTTGAGAAAATCGAAAAAAACTGAAAAAGTACATCAGTAAAGTACTAGTACTCTTTGGCCAATTTTGATTAAAAGCTTATTTTCACGCCCTAGGAGGGTGACTAACTTAAATATAAAATTTCAACCTCATAGCTCAATTTATTCATGCTTAAAATTGAACACACACAGACAGACAGACAGACACACAGACAGACAGAGAGACAGACCATGTCGCGAAAACCACTTTTTTGGATTCAGGGGACCTCAAAACGTGAAGATCCATCAAAATCTCGACATCGAATTTTTGACATGAATCCAATACTTTCTCTCTATATATATATTACATATATACATAGGTAAGAGAAAGTAACATGTAAATATAAACAAATTCATTTGTGTTCATGGCTGCTAGCGTTTTTAAGCAATCGTGTTCACACATACACACACACACACACACACACACACACAGACAGACAGACTTAATTCCATCGAGACGAGAAAGTTTTGGGGGAAGTCATTCCCGATTTATTTTCGATACTGTCTGAAACTTTATGAGTGAGTTTAATGTGTATTTTTAAGGATGAATAGTTAGAAGTTTCAAATTCTATGATCACAGTAGATCAGTAGAGTAGAAATATGAAATTTTTGAGGAAAGCTTGAAATTTTTAAAAGAGTTAATTGTAATCCGAGGTGTTGGATACTTTTCTATTAAAGTAAATTAACTATTTTTTTAAGATCTTTTTTGCCATCTGATGCCGTATTTTTCAAATACCTTTGAATTGAGAGTAATTCAGAAAAAATTTCATCGCTTGGAACAGGAAGTGAAATCCTGACCCCTAGTACAATAGGTGATATTCTACCGCTAAAATAGCTCATAAAATGTATGAATATAATTAAAATTTTTATTAAAGATCATGTACATCAGTAATTAAATTTTGAAATTTAAGAGGAATATTTTTAATCATTTCATATAATTTCCGCAATTTGTGAAGTGTCATTATTAGGGATGAAACGATACCACCGAGGTATCGATACTTTTACTCGGTACTGGTATCGGTCGCAAAGTATCGAGTACCTACTCGGTATCGATTGAAAAGTATCGATACTTACTCGTATCGGTCAATTTTTTCGTACAATTAAAGATAAGCAAAAACTTTGCAGCCAGGAGATTAAAGAAAAAATCTTTTATTTAATTTCTATTTGCTGACGTTTCGGTCGCCAATCACGGCCTTCATCATCAGAGACCTCCGAGTAGCAAGTATAAGATAATATTTTTGTACATATCAAAGTAAAAATAAATTGTATATTTTTAATTGCAATGAATATTAAAAAATACCTAAGATCGTGTATAATTGACAATACTTGCCCTGATAAAGGTCGTGATTGGAGACCGAAACGTTGGCAAATAGAAAATTAAATAAAAGTTTTTTATTTAATCTCCTGGCTTCAAAGTCCCTGATCTTGATTTGAATCTCCACAGCCATAAAACATCAAGTTTTTGGAGAAAAAAAAAAAAAAAAAAACAATTACGACTAAGAAAAAAAATTCAGTTTTAGAAGTGCTACCCAAAAATAATAATTTTTCAAGATGTTTCCCTGTTGAACACGCAAATAATAAAAATTAAAATACAGTAGTACAAACCATTCCACTTATTTCTATTGTAAATAAGAACAAATGTACGTAAATGTTCTTCCTACCGAATTAATTATCGCATACGTGGACCGAGTATCGATACGAGTATTTTTGACCAGGGGCGTATATAAGGGGGGGGGGGCCGAGGGGGGCCCGGGCCCCCCCGAAATTTCCCAAACACATATACATATATAGGGATATACGGACATCAGCGCAACAAATTTTTCCACAGGATGGAAAACTTTGGTTCCGCAAAAAGAAAAAATGTTCCGCAAAAAATTTCGTGTGAAAAAAATTTAGTTTCTTAAAAAAAAATTTTTCCGCAGAAAAATTTTTGAGTTCGGGCCCCCCCCGAAAAAAATTTCTATATACGCCACTGTTTTTGACCGATACTTGGTACTTGATTCCAAAGTATCGATTACAAAAATACTTGGTATCGAAAAGAAAAGTATCGAGTAAGTACTTGTATTTACTCGTATCGTTTCATCCCTAGTCATTATATGATAATGTTGTTATTTAAAAGTGTTTTTCAATGGACTTTGTTAAGATTTTTAGAAAAAGTATCTATCTTAAATTGATTGGTTGAATAAAATGACCTTTTGTTCTCTATTACTTGATTAAACCAAAGGAGAGAATCATGCTTTCAAACATTTTAATAATAAAATATAAACTGAAACTTGTTTTTGTATAGAATATATTCTTTTTTTTATTTTTTAATTAATTTAGTAATTGATGATAAAATATGAAAATTAAATTAAATTTAGTTATAGAGAAAATAAGCATTTAGATGAGAAAAGCCGTCTTAAATGATGGCATATAAATGAAAGGTGAAGAGATGTCAATTTTGGCAAATGCATTCAAGGCTTGTGGCCTTTTCATTTGAGCTTTCAAGATCAAAAGATCACTTATTCCCAGCCGAGCGAAAGGGCGACCCCTCGAAAATAAACCTGCTCTTCATTCTGCTGATTATATATTAATAAATTTTTTCTTAAAAACAAAGAAAAATTATATTAATAAATGACAATTTAAATCATAACAATTTTTGATTTTAATAATGTACTGTGGTATACAATTTTTAAACAAAGCTAAAAAATACTCTATTGGTATCTTAAGTTAACTTATTCTATCACTGATCATTTTAAAGATCGACGAAAAATTTTTTTGATGAATTTATACTGTTAGGTAGGAAAAGGTTGAAGTTGTTAATTAGTATATAAATATTTATATTATAGCCACTGCTGACGTTTCGGTTTGGGTTTGAACTTTTCTAATCTGGTCATTATAGAAATACAAAAACTACAGTATTCAAAAAATTAGAATTTACAACCCAGTGAAACCTCACATATATTAAATAATGTCATTTTTAAATTTGTTTCACGTAAAACCTACACCACTTCCCCGCCAAATTATAGAATAGAAACTTTTGTGAAACCATTCAAATAATAATATTAGGCTTATTTATTTATTTTTCAAACTTTTTTATTTGACCTGGTTCAAAGTCTAGGAAGATTTACTCAAAAATTTCCCTCTCAGCGCGGTACAAAGGTGTAAATTCGTGCATACCCCGAGGAGACAAACCCCCCTCCAACTGGATTTTTTGGCGAATAATAAAATAATATTATTGGTGATTAATTAAACTTTTTATTTCTGTGAGAAATTTTTCGTTTAATATATTTAGTCTACGTATTAAATATTTTTAAATACATGTATAGACTCTATTTGATATTGAATATTTATTTAAGAATGAATCATGGTTATCAATTCTTCTACGTCCAATGTTGTTTATAATTTAAATAAAAAATTCATTTAAAAAAAATTCTGCATATAGGTGTCAACTAGTATCATTTTTAGAGTCTGATAATTAAATGTCTGAATGACAGTTACTATTTATAGTCATGCAGCATGAATAAATGAATTTGTTTCGCCTGTTAGATTCTATTGGTGATTGAAAGTAGAACCGACAATAGGTATTGGAAGAGGCGGGGCTGCAACCTCATTTGAAGGGTATTCTATTTTATAGATAAAGATATTAAAATAATGCATTCCTTTCCTGTAAGTTAAACTTTTGGAGGACCTAAATAGTAAACATGAAGAGTGAGAAAATTTCAAGGCTTGGCTTTTCCATATTAAGAACTATAAGTTTACTGGAATCATGTTTTGGAGAATCTGCAGGAAGTAGAAAAGCGTTTGCTACCTTAACTTGTAATTTGAAAAATAATATCTCAACGTAGAATTTAGCTTTAACATTTGTGAATTAAATTTATTTAATGGAATAATTTTTAATAAAAAATTTTAACTAAAAATATCCCAAAAATAATTTTATATTGGATAAAATTATTAGAGATAATTCAAAGTACTATACAGGTGAATGAAAAGAGTTAATCTAGAAGAATTTAATTTTATTTAAATAGATTCTATGAAATTTTAAAGAATTCACTCACCGGCAGGTTGCAAAATGTTACACGATTGTTAAAGATATCCTCTCCTCTAGCATTAAACCATTTGATAAGATAAGTACACCGGCTGCTTACTAACTGAATGCATGGAGAGTCGAAACGATACCGCGTGGTTCTTAGAAGAGGTGACGTCATTGCTATGATGCGTGCGCCTCGCCTCATGGCAACACGTGCTCCGCCAAAGTAAAGGGTGAGGGGGAAACTGGATTTTACTTGCATTTGCGGAAAAATTGCATCCTTGGGGCGTTACTGATTAATTCATTCATTGATGAAAGGAATACTTTTATTAGAATTAATAAGCATATCCTTCAAGTTTAATTAATATAGGCTACTATTATATTTACTAAATTGCCTAAATAAAATAAATGAAATTTTTAGCAATGTAACGCCAGTCTTGACCTCAGTTTGTATTCACACCAGAGGCGTAGGTTGAGTTAGGCTATGAATTTATTCGACCGTATCTAATTTCCTGACCACCAACCAGAAATTACTAGAATAAGATAAAGGGATAAATTACACTTTTACTGAGTCCGTTCTCTGTGTATCCTTCCCCTTCTCTTATAATAATTGAAACGAAGAAGCTAGAAAAGGAGGGTGGATAATTGTTTTAACTGGTAATTTATGAGTTTTTGATATGGAAGATAAGATTTTTGGAATTCCTAGGTAAGATGGACAATAGGCCAATGAATGAAACAATTTGAGGACTAAAGAATAGAGCACGAAGTATGGATGTTTTTATTATATGCATTATTATAAGCGAAAAAGTCTTATGATACTTATTTCAGCTGGAATAAGATCTTTTTCTTAATATTTCCGTCACTTAATAAACAAGGTTAGGGAAAATTGTTGAATCTAAAGTAGGTAGGTAATTCTTGGCACGCGTGCAAAAGGTCTTTTCCAAATTTATTTTCAACTTTAAATAATTACACACAGTCAAATATTATGATAAATAATATGTTGCTAAAATTGATTGATTGGTAAGTGAAACGATTTTATGGTTTCGGTACTCATCTCAAAAGAGTTTCCCAATCTTGGCTTGAATATACAAGAAATCTTATCCCCATTCTAAAAACACTGTTAACAGAAATCCCCCCCCATTCGCAATCTCACACATGCAGGAAATAACTCACAATGCGATAGCATTGCATAAATTAGTGCGATTTCGACTGGATAAAGGACCCCAAATAATTAACTTATTAATGAATTTTTCAATTTGAGATCGGACTACCCATCTTCATTTGACAATATCTCGATATCGAGATTTTGATGGAAAAGTTTTGAGAGTTCCTGTGTCCAAAAAAGTGGGTCCTTCTAAATTATCTATCTGTGTATAGATACGATTTGGATTAAAATTCATAAATCATTTTTCTCATTCCTCCCCCCAAAATTGTTTGAAGCACTTAACTCTTATACCCCATAGAAAAGATAGAATAGGTAGAGGCCAGGTTAAAGAAATTAATATTCCTATGATTAATTTTACCTTTTGGATTCTAATATATTATCTTAATTTAAATATGTCAACAGCCCTCGGGGCATGGCGTAGAAGACAGCGTGCTAACCTCATATACCAAACGTCGCGGGTTCGGACCCCAGGCAGTCCATGATTTTATTTAAGCCAATAAGATACCAAATGGCTTAAATAAAAATGCCAAGACCCCATATATGTATATTTATTTAATAACGGATATCGTTTAAAAGTCTTATATGGCCTGAGTGCCGAAGAAGACTGTGTGAATGGAGTGTGTGAGTGTGAGTGTGAATGAGAAAAAAGTGTGAATGTTTAAAAAAAAAAAAAAAAAATATTCAACAATAAAAAACAATCATATGGACCGTTCATTTTGAAAGTGGTGTAAGTCCATTTTTTCAAAAAATGAGATATCACATAATTTATGATTAAATTAGTGTAAATTTTCTATATATAAACTAGCTAGTGGTAAATTTCTTAAAAATTCCCATGTTTTGTACAATTGAAAATTGATCGGTAAATAGATTCTTCAATAAACAAATATGTTAACCTTTCATTTTCTCGAAACAATAGAAAATGGACTTACACCACTTTCAAAATAAACGGTCCATATATGGCAGAACATAACTAATAATAATAAGAAGATATAATTTTGGAAGAGAGGAAGGAGGTTGAGGACATTGCGGTCATCCCACCAGATTTTTTAATTTCTAAGGAGATTGCTTATAAGGATCAGCTCTGAAGTGATGAATCGATAAAAGATTTGAGTGGTCCTATTTGTAAATACAAACTATCAATGTGTTGCGTTACTTTGGTCACTCGCTCACAGAATATTATTTAACTAGCCATCCACGTCCCCACCAGATGTTATTTTCTTAAGTGATAAAAAGGCATTTTCTTCATTAAACTTGAAATATCACTCTTATACCATTATAATTAGCAATAACAGTTTTCAATATTTTTATCATTTAATATATCGGATGTTCTAAAATGTCGTAATCCTCTGAATCATATTTATTTTTAACAAAACAACTATTAAAATCTTT
>JAKCPI010030022.1:0-17046 GCA_023213315.1 Euborellia annulipes | reverse complement strand
ATCGATGCCTTCCGGCGGGCGTTCTTGTTTTCCGGGGGCCAGCTATCCCGATTTTCAGTACCACTTGGCGTTGCTTAACAACATTGATCTTGGTGGTTGTTGTTTTCTTCTTGCAAACCCCGCCGATCCCTTTTTCGTTTAATCAAATTTTTTCTAATCAATTAATGCAAAGTGGTAATTGTTGTATTTTAACAATAGAAGGAGAGGCAGCCAGTGTATTTTTTTTTAAAACACTCACACAGTCTTTTCGGTAACTCAGGCCATTTAAGACTTTTTAGATATCCGTTATAGAGATTAATGTACATATTAGGGGCCGAGGCATTCTTATTTAAGCCATTTGGTATCCAAAGTCAGTGTATTTAACCTATTGGATTTTTTTTATTTTGATATCTGAGATCATCATATATTGGCATTAAATTTTGAAAGTTTATCTGAGTTTATTTTTTATTTTAATATAAATTTTATAAATTTGAAGTTTGCTTATATTTTAATATTATTTTTTTTTGTTTGCGAACTTTAAATACCCGAGTCAAAACATAAATACCTATTTAAACCTCATAGTCTTCAATGAGGGTTTTGACTGTTAAAGTAGAATTACTTTCTGAGCGGCAAATAAAACATCAAAGGAATTGACTGAGGCTTCTTAGGTTAAAACTAGAATTTGTTTTTTGACTCGGGCACGCACGCACTGATATCAAAGCACATTTTGATAAGGTTATAACAGGACCGGCGCAAGCTATTCTGCCGCCCTAGGCAAGATATTTTTATTGCGCCTCCCCCCCCCCCAAAAAAAAAACTTTAAAAATTTAATTTGCCGCCCCCTCCTTAAAATTTTCCCTGATCTCAAAAATTTTTCTGCGAAAATTTTTTTTTTTTTTGCGGAACCAAAATTTTTTCCCGTGTACCATCCGCGGAACATTTTCAAACATTTTCTCTTGCGCGGAACCAAAATTTTTTCCCGTCCGAAAAAATATTTTACCTTTTTTTTAGAGACGCTGAAATTTTTGCCGCCCTCTCCAGGTTGCCGCCTAGTTTGCCTAGTGGACGCGCCGCCACTGTATCTTTTATAAAAGCATAAAAATATATAAATATAGGCCAGATATAGGCTAATACTATATCGGCTGTTAGACTAGCCTGCCATCTATTGCAAGAATGCTGAACTAATTTGACAATTATTTTTAAATAAATCATCTAAGCTTATTTTAAAAATTTCTTAATTAATATGTGATTAATAATAACAATAAATTCATTTTTAAATTATAATAAAAAAAAATTAAAGATTATTGGGACAGATTGTTTTTTTGTATTTGCTTGATAACAAAAAAATTAATTACGATAATTTTTTAATAAGTCATTAAAAAAATTATAGCTCCAAGTCCCAATAATCTCTTATGAATTTAATTCATTTTAAAAAAACCGCATTGGAAAATTCCTTATAATAGTCTAGTTTTTTTTAAACTATGTTTAGACGTCGCTCCTGAACCCTCTTGAAACTAGAATTTGTTTTTTGACGCGGGTACGCACGCACTGATATCAAAGCACATTTTGATAAGATTATAAGATATATTAGTGATAAAATTCCAAAATGGCTATTATATAGATAAATTATTATTATTATTATTATATTTTTTTTGTGACACAATTATAAATCTTGCTTATCTATTATTGATGTTCGTTTTTTGTGGCAGCATATGCAATTGCTACGGTGTCGATTTTGGCACATTGGTCGAGTGGTTATCTTCTTCTTCTTTTTTTTTTTCTTTAACCCGAGATGGTTGTGGTGGTGGCAAGAAATATGCCAATCAAGATGGCAGCCAGCGATTGTTTTCGGTCGATGCCGCCGCAAAAGAGACGACGACGACGACGAAGACGTCGCCTCCGGGGCGATAAAAAGTGTATTATCAGCGACGGCACCCGCGCCCCCCGCGCGGTTACTGTTACTGGTCCATATAGATAAGCCCCCTGGGGCAATAATACCAACTTTGCAATAACAGACGGGAAAGATCACTAGCTCGCAATGCCAGCATAAAGAAGCATAAATCTTAAACATCGTCTTAGAGGTCTTTTTTTCTTCTTTCTCTCTCTCTCTTTCTTACTTCTTCCAAATAGAGAATCATGGCGGTATCGTTTGATTAACTTACAATAGACCTCGTAATTTAATTAATTGGTTTCAAGGAACAAAAAGCTAAAAGTAGGCCTACCTATATTAATTTAAGTTCTTTTCAACTTTTATCTAAACTGCAACGTTTGACTTGGAATATCCCATAATCACAATTATACTTAGACAATTTTATTTTTACTTTCTCTTACCTCTATATATATGTTAATATATATATAGAGAGAAAGTATTGGATTCATGTAAAAAATTCGATGTCGAGATTTTGATGGATATACACGTTTTGAGGTCCCCTGAATCCAAAAAAGTGGTTTTCGCGACATGGTCTGTGTGTCTGTGGTTGTGTATGTCTGTGTGTGTGTGTGTCTGTGTTCAATTTAAAGCATGAAGGAAGTAAGCTATGAGATTGAAATTTTATATTTAAGTTAGGCACCTCCCCGGAGCGTGAAAATAAGCTTTTAAACAAAATCGACCAAAGAGTACTAGTACTTTGCTGATGTACTTTTTCAATTTTTTTCGATTTTCTCAAAATTCGCTCCAACGATTTTGATTAAAATTCCAAAATCAATTATTTTTTAGATGCTCTTTCAAATGTAGGCCTATATTCTCAATAAATTTGTTTTATGGCTGTGGAGATTTTCTCAGGATTCGCACGGACTTTGCAGCCAAGAGATTAAATTTAAAAAAATATTTTTATTAATTTTTATTTGGCGACGTTTCGGTAGCTAATCACGACCTTCATTAGGGCATCGGTATAATTGACAATATTTATCCTGATGAAGGTCGTGATTAGCGACCGAAACGTCGGCAAATAAAAATTAATAAAAAAAAAAAATTATTTAATCTCTTGGCTGCAAAGTCCCTGCGAATTCTGTGAATTTTATCAAATTGCCATTGAAATCTGAAGACCACTTTACTCTTGTACTTAATAGAAAAGATAGGGGAAATGGTTGCCATGGTAACAAAATATAAATATGTTTCCATGTTTATAAATTTTACATTAGGAAAATATATCGGCGCAAACTAAATATATGTCGACACGAAAAAATCTGGTGTAACAAGCACAGAACACAACTTTCGATTACCGAAGGTGTGCTGTGCGACAGTCACACCAGATGTTTTCTTCTTAGGGTTTTTTGACTCGTACCGATCCCCTCTCTTCTATTTATAATTTCTATAAAATTTATAATATTAATAGAAAAGAGGGAGAGGAACTTTCATGACTGGGGACAAATCCCACATAAACCAGATTCTTATTTATGTTTTTTCAAGATAAGTGATTCGTTTAATTTTTCCAATATTATTATTATTATTTTTTCAAAGATAAAAAATTGAGAGCTGTTGTTGATATGAAATATATCGTATTTTATCGAAGATGGAGATTTTTGCTGAATCAATCTTATAAATAACTTTATATTGTAATATTATCTAAAATTTGTTACTGCAAGTGTTTTTTTTTTTTTTTTTTTTTTTTTATAAAATAGCTCCTGAGGGGCCGATAAAAAGCCCTGCTGTAGGGAGATCTCTCTTCCCCTGCTAATAAATACGCCTCTCCAATTCTTTCGATTTTGATTGAGTCCTTCCAAATGGCCTGGGCATTTGCAAACAGATATGACATCCTCATCATCTTTAATCGTTAGCAATTCAGAATAATTTCCCAAGTAGCCTATTCTTATTATTTAGCTGTCTGAATTTTTTTTTTTTTGTTGTTGGTTAAAAAAAAATTCAATATTATACATGTTTGTTCTTGTGGCTTCGGAGAAAAAGAATAATAGAGTATCTAAATAAATAGCCTGCGGGCTTGGTCTACCTTCTATACCGAACGTCGTCAATTGGATACCAAATGGCTTAAATAGAAATGCCTGGACCCACAATAGATATTATAAATAATAACGTTAAAAAGCCACCGGCTGTGTAGAAGTCACAGCCAACACCAAATTTTTTTATAACAATGAACAAAAAGCAATTTCTCTAAATTTTATTCGACATGCATTTATCTGAGAACACGTTCTTGAAAGCAGAAAAAGATCTTTGAAGTGAGAGGCGCATACTTGAAAGAATAAATCTGGGACAAATTGAGGTTGAAATGTTGATCTTTTACATTTCCATCCTGTAAAACGCCAAAGTTTGAAAATTTAGTATTGGAAGTTTTTTTATATAGCTGGTTAATTGATGTAGTGGAAGGTGAATAAAAAGAGAAAGCAGCTAATTATATTTTCTTTTATTATACCCTCAGCGTTGACAGGACCGAAACGTCAGCACTGAGGGTATATTAAAAGAAAATATAATTAGCTGCTCTCTCTTTTATTCACCTTCTACTACAAGTTTGAAAAATATTAAAAATAATTTTCAATTTTTGTCACATAAATTAGACTTTAAAAGCAACTACACAAAAATATTCAAAACATGCTATTTTTCTTAAAAAAAAAAAAAATGTTAAAATATGCATGAAAAAGAAGGTTCATTTGGTTAAAAATTGGCAAAACATGCATTGTGCATGGAATTTCTTCAAAAAAGCCAAAATATGCAAATATGCTCGGAACTAAGAGGGTTATTTCGAATCGAATACTCATGAAATGGATAAGTGAAAAGTTTCAAGAGCGTAAAAACATGCATTTGCATCAACCAACATCCGGGCTCTAGTTATTAGCATCCTTCAGTTCCATTCGTTAAAAAAAAAAACGAGTAGAGCTTGAACTATATAATGTAAGGTCACCGCATTGGTCTCTTTTAAGACAAATGAATTTCTCCCTAATTATTGCAAACAACAGTCCAATGACAATTTCTAAAGTCCGACAAGAAAATCGAGGCTGAAAATCAATCAGGAACTCTCTACTGACTTTTTTTTTTTTAAATATATTTTGTACTCAATTTTGAATGTTAAAAATAAGGTAAAAACGCCATATCTTATCATTTAATTAAACTTCCGAGTGTAATTTGTCCTTTCCAAAATCGTATCACAGACCGTTAAACAGAAAATTAATATTAAGCCTACATCAATCTTCTTTCTTTGCTTTAATTACCAATTTAGTAAATATTAAGAGCAATGATGGAGAGATAATGATCGAGGGTTTTCAATTAATATAAAAATCTGGTGTGACTGGTCGCACAGCACACAACTTTCTCTTAACTTCGGTAATCGAAAGCTGTGTTCTGTGCTTGTCACACCAGATTTTTTGTGTCGACATATATTTAGTTTCCGCCGATATATTAGAATTCAAGATGTAAAATTTATTAGTATGTGAAAATATTTATATTTTGTTACCATAGCAACCATTTCTCCTATCTTTCTTATGAAGTACAAGAGTAAAATGGTCTTCAGAAGATTTCAATGGCAAAATGAGAATATAAATTTTAAAGAGAATCTAAAAAATAATTGATTTTTGAATTTTAATCAAAATCGTTGGAGCAAATTTTGAGAAAATCGAAAAAAACGGAAAAAGTACATCAGTAAAGTACTAGTACTCTTTGACCGATTTTGATTAAAAGCTAATTTTCACGCCCCAGGGGGGAGTCTAACTTAAATATAAAATTTTAACCTCCTAGCTCAATTCCTTCATGCTTTAAATTGAACCCAGACAGATAGACAGACCAAACCACTTTTTAGGATTCAGGAGACGTCAAAACGTGTATCAAAATCTCGACATCGAATTTTTGACATGAATCCAATACTTTCTCTCTCTCTATATATTAACATATATATAGAGGTAAGAGAAAGTAAAAATATTTTCCGCCTTTCTCTATTAATTATCTATGATAAATGATTTGGGTCTCGGATGGCTAGACCAACATATGAAACAACAACCAGTTCTCAAAGGAGCGTTTATGTCACAGTGTGTGTGTGTGTGTGTGTGAAAAGGGAGGGCGAATTGTGCAAATTATCCCCCCATAAGGAGAGAGAGAGAAGGGGTGCTAATCCGTGGATTTGGGAGCAGAGGAAGGGCCTCCGGCTATTAGTCAGCCGCGTGTCACTTGACACGCGCTCGGCGTGCCTGCCTGCCTGCCTTCCTGCATTCACTCGCTTGAATCTTTTATTTTAATTTTGCTTAGCATATCTATAACTAAATTTGTTCTATGATATCCTGTCTAACTGGAAAATTTTCATTTTTTATTAACAAAACTAAAAGAAGGGAAACAGTGTGAATCGTTCTGAGAAAATAGAGAAATGTTCATAGGCATAGGCGCCGGAACTGGGTGAGGGGGCAAGGTTACCCCCCCCCCCTGGCATCCTTTAGGAAGGGGCAGAGGGGGGCAATATGACTTCATTTATTTTTAAAAATAAAATCTTTAAAGAAGGACGAATAAATAAAATCCGGAGCTGATAATCAGGCAAATTATTTGGATTAGCCTACTTCCGTTCCCTATAAGTCGACGTTTCTTAGCCAAAACGATTCCTTCTTCAGGACCATGCGGTGTCAAAAATTTTGTCATAAAAAACTATGATAAATCTCTCTAGAAGACATAAAGGCAATGGTGCCAAACGAAGAATAATATTATTTTTACTCTTCGGCAAGAGAAAGTTGTGTACCGTGCTTGTCACACCAGATTTTTCGTGTCCAAAAGGCACCACTAAATGACTTTCGATTGTACTGAAACTTGAAAATTTCTGCATACTTTTAAGGGGTGACGCATTAAAAAAATCTTGAAAATTCAAAATTAGAGACACTTTAGAGCAAATTTTCTAATAAAATTTATTTTCCTCTAGAAGAAAAGGAGAAAACGAAAACTAAAATTCTTATGCCTGGCAAAGTAAAACTAATTACAGATTTGAATTCGTTCCAATAAGAATTGCAAGTGAAACTCCCAGAAAAATAAATTTTAGCTTTTTTTTTTTTGAGAGAGGACATTCTTGTACCTGGGGAGGGGGACCTCAATAAATGTAGTTACGCCTCTTGGCTTCAAATATTTTTTTTTTTCTTCTCGGCTACTGAGGCTATTTAGGGGTTTACGTTAACGGTATATATTTATTCGGAACCGACCGAATATTCTGGTTCGGTCAGTTTCGGCCAGAAATCCAAAAAGTAGCCGAAACTTTCGGCCGGACGAAACCTGAGTCTGAAAAGATGGGATGAGACTCACATCCAAAAAAAAAGGTCAAGCGGAAAAGGTGTGGAAAAAATTTATTCTCCATAAAAAAAAAAGCTAAAATGATTTTCATGGGAGGGAAAAAATTTTCCGCAGGGCGGAAAAAATTTCAAAAAGAAAAAAAAGGTAAAATGATATGAATTGAATATAATTTTTAAAAGTCGGCGCCGCCCCCGGGTGTGGCGTAGTAGGTAGCGTGCCTACCTCCTATACCAAACGCCGCGGGTTCGGACCCAGGCAGTCCGATGATTTTATTTAAGCCATTTGGATACCAGATGGCTTAAATAGAAATGCCTGAACCCACAATAGATAATATATATTACAACGGTTATCGGCTAAAGTCTTAAATGGCCTAAGTTGCCGAAAAGACTGTGTGTAAGTGTGAGTGTGAATGAGAAAAAATATGGGGATTGACTTCCCCGAGACTTTCTCGTATATTCTTTTGGAATTACGTCTGGGTGTGTGTGTGTGAACACGATTGCTTAAAAACCAAAGCAGCTAGATCGATGAAATTTGGTATATGCTCCTTACACTAAAATTGTAGATTTCTATCAACTTTTGGAGTAAATACGTATTTGTTTCACAAATTCATTTGTTTATATTTACCCTTTTTTAATGACACCTGTATGATTTTGTTTTGATTTTTTATCAAAATTAACGAATATTTTCTATTTCTTCTGTTGATTATTTCAAAAACTATTCAGTTTTCAAAAAAATGTCAAAGAATAAAAGCTTTTTAAAATAGAGTATTTTATCATAATATAACAAAAAAATTGAAAATTTCAAAATTTTTGAAAAAACTTTTTAAGTAAAGTACTACTTTCAAGTGACGTATTTACTCCAAAAGTTGATAGAAATCTACAATTTTACTGTAAGGAGCATATACCAAATTTCATCGATCTAGCTGCTTTGGTTTTAAGCAATCGTGTTCACACACACACACACACACACACACACACACACACAGACATAATGCCAAAAATGGTTTTTTTGGACTCAGGGAGGTCTAAAACGTGGAGAAACATCAAAATCTCGAAGTCGAATTTTTTTACGATTACATAACTTTCTCTATACGAGAAAGTAAAAAGTGTGAATGTTTAAAAAAAAAAAGTCGGTGCCCATGGTTGCCATCGATACTACTACTAATTTAATAAATATTAGGGTCCTACCGGATCAAGATTTTCAGCGGAAACCGAATTTCGGCCTCAATCTTAGTTTCGGCAGAAACCGTAACCGAAATCGAAACTTATGTTTCCTATAAAAAAAATTCATATCATTTTACCTTTTTTTTCTTTTTGAAATTTTTTCCGCCCTGCGGAAAATTTTTTTCCCCTCCCATGAAAATCATTTTAGCTTTTTTTTAAGGAGAATAGATTTTTCCACACCTTTTCCGCTTGACCTTTTTTGGGATGTGAGTCTCATTTCATCTTTTCAGACTCAGGTTTCGGCCGGTCGAAAGTTTCGGCTACTTTTTGGATTTTTTGCCGAAACTGACCGAACCCGAATATTCGGTCGGTTCCGAATAAATATATAACGTAAACCCCTCCTCAGTAGCCGAGAAGGAAAATAAAAAAAAAATATTTGAACCCTTTTAAAAAACGAAGGTATTAAAATTTTTTTATTTAAATTTTATATAGGAACTACAAACTTTTATTAATAAAAACTAGTTGGCCTACATATTGATATTGATATTTTAATTAAAAAAAAAAAAAGAAAGAAATCATTCATTTCAAATGATAAAATTTATTATTTTTTTTTTTGGGAAATCATATTTTGGTAGAGCGTTAATAAAAGGGTGGCAGTTAATTCACCCTCATTTGCTTTTAATGGCCTATTATCATTGTTCAAAAAGGGTAACGTCGTAAAAATCCCAGAATAAGGAAAATCTAATTCACTTTAAAGGGTGTTCGTTCACTTAAAACTTATTAACGTAAAATTTTTTTTTTGTCATAAGGAAGAAATATATATATAGAGAGAGAGAGAGGGAGATGCTATGTTACATACGTTTGTAAACAACCATTCCATTTAATGGGGCAGAACAATAGCCAACTTAGGTCATCGACAAACTACATTTATTTGAAGATCTTCTTTCCAAGATGTCCATTTCTTTTTAAGATTTTATTTTATAGCAGGAAAAACAAAAGTAAACTACAGCCATGTTATTTAATTATTTATTTAAATAACTTTGTTCCCAATGGTGCTGCCATTCGGTGGAATTTCTCGCTTATTGCATCTCTAGACGTCAGTCCATCTGGTAGCACTAGTCGGCAAGGTTTTCTTCACAAGAAATCTGATTAGTGAATCTAGTGCATTTTTTCATTCTGAATTCAGATATGTAGTTAGAATTTTTCCATCAGGCACAGTTTTAGAGATATAGAGCAAAATAGATTTTGATAGAAAATGTGCTCTAAAACGGCTTTTATTTAGAATGTTCAAATTATTTTTAACGCCGACACCCCGTCAAATTATTCAGGTATTTAGAATACATATAAATTTTAAGTTTCATCCCAATCGGAGGTCATTTAGACGTGCCGCAAACGGCTTAAAGTTTAGAAAAATCGAAATTTTCAAGATTTTTTTTGCTTTGGTCACCCCTAATACAATTTTAGGTATCCCTGAATGCAAAAAAAACATATATTAACGATATTCTATAGTTCTTTGGCTTTCTAAATTCATTCATACTGTTAATTATTAACGAAATTATAAACAAAAACGTCATCCAAGAAAAAACACAAGTACACTCACTGATCGAAAAAAATAGACTTCAATTGAATTAAAAAGCGAACCCTATCCATGAGAAGCTCATGAGCATCCTGAGGGTCACGAGCACTAACTTTATTAAATATTATTTAAAAAAAAATATTTCTAGAATCTCATATCTTTCTTTATACTTGTAAAAGAAAAAAAGTTCATTTTTTTCGATCAGTGAGTGTACTGGTGTTTTTTCTTTGGTGACGTTTTTGCTTTATAATTTCGTTAATAATTAACAGATTTTTATGAATGAATGATTTTTAGAAAGCCAAAGAACTATAGAATATCATAAATATATGTTTTTTGCATTCAGTGATATCTAAAATTGTATTAGGGGTGACCAAAACAAAAAAGAATCTTAAAAATTTCGATTTTCTAAACTTTAAGCCGTTTGCGGCACGTTTCTAAATTCAAAAATCAATTATTTTTTAGATGCTCTATAAAATGTATATTCTCATTTTGTGATTGAAATCTTCTGAAGACCACTTTACTCTTGTACTCCATAGAAAAGATAAGAGAAATGGTTGCCATGGTAACAAAATATAAATATTTTGCCATACTTATAAATTTTACATCTTGAAAATCGAATGTACCGTACTGTTGGAAACTAAATTACATGTCGACACAAAAAATCTGGTGTGACAAGCACAGTACACAACTTTCGATTACCGAAGGTAAGAGAAAGTTGTGTGCTGTGCGCCAGTCACACCAGGTTTTTTATTAAAAACAATTAAAAGAGAAAAGACACTAGGTATTTCGATATTTATTGTTCGATATACCGTATCGATTATTTTATGTAGAATTCCGAATAATAATAATAAAAATAAAAAAAGGGAAATATACAATTGAAAATCCCCATAATTTTTTTTTTTTTTTTTTTTAATAATGCATAGTATACACGCATGATATCAATATATAAAATAAATATGACTTTAATGGAAAATAACATTCGTGATAAACAGGCGGATAAGCCGGCAGGATGAGAATCAGGAATAAAGAGAGCAAGCGAGGCGGGTGGTGAAGGTCGTCGTCGTCGGTCATGGAGGTCGTAGTTAATGCATGCATGCCGAATTCCCCCGGACCGTCATGGGAACCTATTTAGCAAGAGGCAAACTAAAGCCGTCGACTAATCCATTTTTCACACTCAGTCAATCTATTATTCTCTTTATTCTACTTCACATTTACATTAGAATCATTCACATCGTTTAATTTAATTTTAACTAAACTTTGACATGAATCCAATACTTTCTAACTCTATTTATATTACATATATACATAGGTAAGAGAAAGTAAAAAAGCAGAAATTATTTGCTCAGAAATCCCAAGCGGGCCAGTGATTCGAGGATTTGTTAAATGTCGAGATTTTGATGGATATACACGTTTTGAGGTCCCCTGAATCTAAAAAAGTGGTTTTCACGACATGGTCTGTCTGTGTGTCTGTGAATAAAATATCTCAAGAACGAAAAGAGCTAGGAGGTGGAAATTTTATATTTAAGCTAGGCACTCCCCTAGGGCGTGAAAATAAGCTTTTAAACAAAATCGGCCAAAGAGTACTAGTACTTTACTGATTTATTTTTCCTTTTTTTTTCGATTTTCTCAAAATTCGCTTTAACGATTTTGATTAAAATTCAAAAATCAATTATTTTTTAGATGCTCTTTAAAATGTGTCATCATTCTTCGTTTGGCACCATTGCCTTTACCACATGTCTTCTAGCGACATTAATCACATTATTATTATTATTTAATAAATTAATCACAACTTTTATGAAATATAAATATTTTCCCATGATTATAAATTTTACATCTTGAATTCAAGCCTTCAGGCTTGGTTAGCTTGCTAGCCTCGAATATTAAAAGTCGCGGGTTCGGACACCAGGCAGTCCGATGATTTTATTTAAACCACTTGGATACCAAATGGCTTAAATAAGAATACATCTAACAAAGCTGTGAGTGTTGTTTATTGGCGAGGCCACACATCCCATGGCCCATGGGGAATCGAACCCAGGATCTCCAGTCTTTCCGGGGTATAGGCGTGCTGTCCATTGCACCAGGCTACCGGACCCTAAATCTAATAGTTCTTGATCGCAGAGAATAGTTGAGGCAGAGAGGTCATACCATCCTTGTTAAGGTTTTGGCCAGGATTTCCTTAAGAGCTTAAGGCGAATGTCGAGATGGCTAATGCAACGTTTATTCCAGGTCTTGTTAATAATTAATTTACATATTGGAGGTCCAGGCTTGCGCGAATTTTTTGATAATTGTTTTTTTTTTTATTATTTCTTTTGATGGAAATGCATGAACATGTTGATTGTTAATGGGCATACATTTCTATTTTTTTGTTTTGTTTTGTTGTATTTGTTAATGTATTTAAATTTGTAATATGTTTGTTCGACCTAGCCACGGAGGACTGGTGCCTCTAAGCGGGTCGTAATAAATTTATTTATTTATTTGAAAGGCTGGAGATCCTGGGTTCGATTCCCGGGGGCCATGGGATGTTTGGCCAGGCCAATAAACAACACTCACAGCTATGTTAGATATATATCTCTATGACTCAGTTAAGTCCAAAAAGAATCGAGATGTTTTGAATACTAATATCTAATTCAAATATATAAATCTCGAAAATATTTAAATCAGAATGCCTGGACCTCCAATATGTAAATTAATTAATAACGGTTATCGTCAAAGTCTTATAGGGCCTGAGTTGCCGAAAAGACAGTGTGAGTGTGAGTGTGAATGAGGAAAAAGTGTGTGTCTTCTTGAATTCTAATATAATTAATCTCGACACAAAAATCTGGTGCGACCGGTATCACCAGATTTTTTATTTGATTGTAGAAAATATCAAATACAGAAAAAAAATAAAATAAAAATAACGAGAATTCTTCACGGAAATAAATAAATTATATTTCCTGTAAACCAGAAAGAAATAAGATTTCCCCCTTGCATTCAAAGACATCTTATCTGTCGATCTGAGAGCAAATTGTTCCTCCTAAACCCTTCTCTCTCTCTTAAGAGTAACATCAACATTTATACATATACTATGAAATCTAATGAGTATTATTTATTGGCGCTTTTATCAGTTGAAAAAGATTTAATTCAATTCAATTATAAATGAATGAATTGAAATGTGAAAAACAGATAAGCGCGGCACATAGAGCAGAGCAGCAGAACCCTCTTCCCTCTTTTCGCAAGTGGGGGGGGAGGGGGAGGGGGGAGTCGAGTGATGTGCCTCCCCCACCGATGTTCTCTCTCTCTACCCCGCTACTCCCTTTTGACAGTTAGAGCCGAATAATAAATATAAACTATTCCTACAACCCTTATGCGGCGAGAACTTTTTTTTTTTCTAACACTAAGAGGAATATGCTCGAATGAACTTTTTCTTGATGTCATCTAATTAAAAAAAATAAAATAAAAAAGATTTTTAAAAAAATGCTTTTATTTAAAATGAACTAAAAAGAGAGAAATAAGGGAGAAATAATTTAATTGTTCTTGTTAAAATTTTTTAATATTTATGACTTAAAATAAAAGCGTGGGGCTCTTCGAAGTGATTCCGAGGCTCGCGCCCCACGCTTTTATTTTAAGTCATAAATATTAAAAAATTTTAACAAGAACAATTATATTATTTCTCCCTTATTTCACTCTTTTTAGTTCATTTTAAATAAAAGCATTTTTTTAAAAATCTTTTTTTTATTTTATTTTTATTTTAAGCTTTTTAGTCTTTTTTTCGTGTGATTTTTTAAAATTAACTTTCAAAATTAGAGGCTTTTAAATAACATCGGGAAATTTTCTGAAATTGTCTAATTAGCGTAGAGCTTTAAATAAAGAACATTAGTTTGGCCTATTTTGATTTGGTTCAATTGAAAAATTATTCATTATCATCAAAAATGACTCGTAAATATCAAGGTTCAAAACTATAGTTAATAGGGCCTTATTTGCGTGAGGTTTCAAATAAAGTACCACATTAGTTTGGTCTATTTTGATCAAAACCACCATATAGTGGCGTCATCAAAAATGACCCTTAAGTATTACATTTCACACTTCTAGCCCATCGGGAAGTCTTTGGAAATTACATAAATTCGCGAAGGGTTTCAAATAAAGTACCACATTAGTTTGGTCAATTTCGGTCAAAACCACCATATAGTGGTGTCATCAAAAATGACCCTTAAGTATTACATTTCACACCTCTAGCCCATCGGGAAGTCTTTTGAAATTACATTAATTCGCGAAGGGTTTCAAATAAAGTACCACATTAGTTTGGTCCATTTTGGTAAAACCCTACTCACAATTTGCGTCATCAAAAATGACCCTTAAATATCAAATTTCACACCTCTAGCTCATCGGGAAGTGTCCTTAACAAAGACTCAAAGTTGGTGACCTTGAAAGAGTAAGTTAAATAAAAGCATTTAAAAAGAAATGCGCTCTTAAGTTAATTCTAATTGGATTTTATTTTTATTCAAGCTGACTCTTTTGATGGATGAGAGTATGACACGATTTTGACGTGAAAAAGTATTTATCACGAACTATCAATAACTAATTAATACAAATGTTTTTTTGTTTTTTTAACACTTGGGCGTAACTAGAGGGGTCCGGGGGCCTGCCCCCCCCCCCCAGAAAGTTCCTTGCCCAAAAAAAAAATTGAGAAAATATGGGGCTTTCCAGACCCATCGGAGGATAGCTGGTCCCATGCCTCCCCCCCCTCAGCCAAATTCTCTAGTTACGCCCATGTTTTAACACCTTTTTATTAATTTAAAAAATAAGCCATAGCCAGTGGACTAATATAGACGTGGGCGAAGTCGCATCAGCGAGGCCCCCTTTTTTTTTCGTTCTCAAGATCTACCCAATAAATCTTTTAATTTTTGGAATCCTCGCTTTTTCCTACTACTTTCTTAGCCATATTCCCGCAGTGCGGGGTCGGCGTAATGGGTTTTTCGCGACCGGAAGAAATAGAAAAGGTCGCACGGTCTGACGCCTGTTGAAAATATAGAAGGAAGGATCAGACAGAACTGCCAGTCCCAGCTTGGGTAGCTCGTGGTCGCCATCCACGTACCCACAAGATGTGGGCCCCTGAGCAAATCCTCGCTTTTTCCAAAATGTTTATTTTCCACCTTCAGTAGGGTTTGGAAAAAACCGAAAAATTTTGAAAACCAGTTTTTTTTTTTTCAACATCTGAATATATTTAGCCATTGCGTATCCAAATGGCTTAAATATTTTGCACACCTGTAGAATACAGGATAAATACTCAATTTAGGGCTTAGTCCTCCTGGATAAACGCGAGCCTCGCCACAGGCGGACGGTACGGCTAGTTTTAGACTTATTTACATAAAAGCAATAAAATAGTCATTTTGATTTATTTTTTATTTATTTGAAATTCCTATCGGGATCCCCGTTTATTTGCCCGAGGTGCGTTCGTGTACGGAGACACACACCTCAAACCCAACCGGCCTCTGGCCGTAGCCATCTACCGGCACCCCGTGAAGTTACATCATTTCCTATCTCTAACTCCTCCTCCTACTTTCTTCTCTAGCTAGTGAACTAATCCTTATTTCTGGTTCCAACCGGCTCCTTATATCCAACCTCTTCTATGCTATGGAGGATGTCCTGGTTTGAGGAGGGACTCCCTCAGCACCGGCGTGTAGCCTAACTCCTTTCGAAGAGTGCATCACTGAGAGGGAACCTTCTTTACGTCCCTTCCACAGGACGGGATGTCACAGCAACTCCCTCTCCTCGTAGAGTTGCCTGAGGGCTATTGTGGTAAGATCCTATATTCCAATCCAGGGCTTGCTTGAGGATTTGTTTACATTAAATAAATATTTTTATTTAATGAAAAATCCCGCACGCCAAGGATTTGAACAGGGATCTTCTTTGCAGAAGCTGACACCCTAGCTCACTACACCAGCGAGCCCAGTCATTTTGATACGTTGTTGAATACTAATATAAAATAAAAAGACAATATTTTCAAGCCTAAGGATAACGCCAGGGGGATTTTTATTTTCACTTCTTGTTTTTTATCGTCTATTTTTCACTTTTAAGTATATAAACGACTAACATTTGTGTAAAAGTTTCTAATTGCAAATACTAACATTCATGTCAATATTTAGGGCTAATCCTTATCTATGTTAAGAGAAAGAGGGCTAACATTCTAAGTAAAGCTTAGTTTAAGGGCCGGCTTTAATAAAATTTTAAGAATGTTATAGCCTACGCCCTAAAATATAATCAGATAAAAACAAAATTTAATCAATTTTTATTAAAACTATAAAATATAGTAGTAAAAAAAAAATATTCCATAAAGAATTGATTGAAAAAATGTAATAAAATACGAACACTGCATATTAATTCAATAATTAAGACACCATGTTGAAATAAGAAGTCCTGTTTTGTAAAACAAGAAGATAAAAAGATTTGTTCCATTCTTTTGACCATATCAAAAGCACTACACTAACGTCAGAATGTTGAATAGAAATTGATTTAAATTAATAACACTAGTCGACAAAAATGAACTTTTTTTCTTTCACAAGAATCCGATTTTCAGTACCACTTGGCGTTGCTTAACAACATTGATCTTGGTGGCTGTTGTTCTTTCTTCTTGCCAGGCCCGCCGGCTATTGTTGTTGATTGTTGAAATTAAGGTCGCTCTCAAGTTCAAATGTCTATAAACACCCCAAGAGAAAATTTTTCTTCCCCTTATAGGATAAAAATATTTCAATCAATTGAACTCATCAATTTCATTTTATTTATGTATCCTGGCGTGGTTGACATTGCTTAACGGCTTTTTATCCAATTCGGGTATTTTTAATTGAAAATTTGTTATGAAATTTTCTTTTTTTTTTCTTTTGGGCCTCCTCCTCCCCTCATAGCCCACCTAACCTCACCTTTACCTAAAAAAAAAAGAAATATTAGTTTCCATATTTTGATTTTATCGCTTAATGAAAATTTACTTACTTGTGAAATTATATTGCTTTCAAAATTAATCTTGAAGATTTCTTCTTTTTTTTTATTTGCACTTCACTTCACTTATTATAAATAAAAAAAGAAAAATTCGATTAAAAAAATGATTTTGCGGTTGTAAGAAATTTAATATAAAAATTCAGAAAAAATGAAAG
>JAKCPI010030021.1:0-30964 GCA_023213315.1 Euborellia annulipes | reverse complement strand
GACAGCCTGGAATCTTGCATTAATATTGCGGGATCTTACATTGCAATATTTAACCTTGCAGGAATATTGCAGGAACAATACAGCAACATTGTGCAATATTCCCATATCCGCCTCTTGTAACTTGCAGGAATATTGTGGCAATACTGAATGGAATATTGTTGCAATATTACAAAAATATTGCAAAGTATTGCAAAAATATTACGTGGGAATATTCCGGCAATATTGCATGGAATATTCGTGGCAATATTGCATGGAATATTGTGGCAATATTGCATGGAATATTGTGGAAATGTTGCATGGAATATTGTGGCACAGATGGAATATTGCATAAATATTGCCACAATATTGGGTAAAAAACTTGTTCATAGAGGGATTTGAACACAGAGTTTTTTACATTTCCAATATTTCCAATCTCTGATTCCAATATTCGACTCGCTTTTGCTGCCTCGGACGTTTTGCTATATGAAATTTCAACACTTTTTAAGCTACTTAATTGAATGTAGTACTATTAAATTTTTTTTTAAACAAAAAGTCACTTATAAATTGTAAAAAAATAATAATTTTTATATTTAAAATTAATTTTTTTTTTTTTTTTTAATTTTAATTTTTTTTTTCTTTTCGGTATCTAAGGCGATTTAGACCCCATCCCTATTTATATTTCAAATTATTTGCAGAATTAATTCAAATGAAATAAATTTTTCTCGCTGTGCACCAAGCGCGGTCCTAGCCTTACATTTGAGGGGGGTCACCGTTTTTTTTTTTTTTTATAGTATAAATAAATGGGCCTGACCCCAATAAATATATATTAATCAAATATAAGTACGTTTAAAAAAAATGCAATGGTCAGTTGCCGAAAGACAGGAATGGGAGAGTGAGTGGGAAAAAAGTGTGTGTTAAAAAAAAAAAAGATTTTTTTTTGGGGGTCAACACCCTCTTGATCCCCCTCTGGGACCGCCCTTGCTGGGGACGGAAAAAGGACCCTGACCCCAGGCTCAAGAAGCTAGTGCCTCTCTGGTTTCACGGGTCATCACGGGCATTAATTGAATTTTTTGTTTTTTTTTAATTTAAAAAAAACATTCACACTTTTTTCTCATTCGCACTCACACTCACACACACATTCACACAGTCTTTTCGGCAACTTAGGCCATTTAAGACTTTGATGATAACCGTTGTAATTAATGTATATATATTGAGGGTTCAGGAATTCTATTTAAGCCATCTGGTATCCAAATGGCTTAAATAAAATCATCGGATCGCTCGTCCGAACCCCATGACGTTTAAGGAGGTGGTGGCACGCTACCTACTATGCCACACCTCGGGGGCAAAATAATTAATTTCTAATTAATATGAATGATATTATATGTTGATATGATAATCGAACCTCATATTCGTCATTCAATGCTGCCACTGTTTGTTGCTGCAACATTCATCAAGATGACTCAACATTGCTGCAAGATTCATATTTCGTCGTTGTCGCTGTAATATTAGCGCAACATTGCTTCAACATCACCTTCAATGTTGCTACTGTAAGTATTTAAGAAGACAGCAAGATATACTCAATATTGCCACTCAAATATTGTTGAATATTCATACTTCATTGTTGCCACAAACATTGTATTGCAAATATTGTTTCAATATTCTACCTTCTAATGTTGCTGCATCAATATTTCAAATACAGAAAATAGTTGACACTTGAATGTTGCGCCACTGCACATTATGAAAGATTCAAAGGTTCAATATTGCAACAGTAATATTTACGCAATATTGCAACAATATTGCAGTGGCAACATTCAATAGTGCATATTGCAGCAATATTGCATGCAATATTGCTGCAATATTCACTATTCAATGTTGCCACTGCAATATTGCTCGCAATATTCACTATGTAATGTTGTTACACAGCAATATTGCTGCAATATTTCTGCAATGTCTTCACTTCAATATCGCGCAGCGAAGTGCGGCAATGTTGCTTCATTATTGTCAATATTATGCAAGATTGGCAAAATTGCTGCAATATTACTGCAATATTCCAGGCAGTAGAACCTCGATAAGTTAAAGTTCAAGGGAAACGGTTAGAAATTTGAGTTATCGAGTTTTTTTACTTATCGAGAGTTGAAGTTAGAGAGGTTATTGAATATAATTTTTAACGTACCGAGGTTTATTGACTTTGGGCACGTGAGTGAAAAAGGAATTTCGTTTGATCTATTTGTTTATTTAGAATAGTTTAGTTAAATATAAAGTAAATTAATAGATTTATTTATTTACAAAAAAATCAGTAATTTTTTTCTGCTTCATGTATTTTTGATTTTCTGCATCAACTATTTTTTCGATGATATGTAAAGAAATACTTTAAGTTATAGAGGTCACCAAAATATTATTTTAAGTTATCGAGGGCTATGCTCAAAATATTTGTTTAAGTTACAGAGGTTTTGTTCTTTAAGTAATAGAGGTTTTACGCTGTCAAGGGAAGGGAATTGAAAAAATTTTTAAGTTACGGAGGTTTTGAACTTAGCGAGGTTTAACTTATCGAGGTTCTACTGTATATATATTCATAAATAATTTTTATCGTATAGGCCTAAAATCTTATATAGTCTAAGTTGCCGAAAAGACTGTGTGCTTCTGTGTCTGACAAAGAGTGTGAGTGTGGAATGGGAAAAAAGTGTGTTAAAAAAAAAAGCCTTAATAAAATAATTCTTAAAGTTATTTTTTCATCAATTTCCGTTCAATTAAAATTGCAATAAATTGAAAAAATCTGGTGTGACAAGCACAGTACACAACTTTCGATTACCGAAGGTAAGAGAAAGTTGTGTGTTGTGCTTGTCACACCAGATTTTTTGTTTTTGTATCTAATGCAGAGGTGGCTATATAATTCGATATGTGTGCGTTTCGTCGATATTCCCCATAGACTACATGTTAAATTTCAATTTTTTAATAATTAATTACACGATAGCCCTGCGTCAGATCTGCTTCAAAATTTTATTTTATACGTATTTGATAGTGATTAATAACATATTAAAAAATTAGTTGTTAATCTAATAAAGTGCTTTAATGTCCGAACAACCTTAATCAACAAGGTTGATCTTAGTTCTCAAAAAAAGTTGTGTGGGTTTAGTCCCACCGTGAGTTAACATTAAAAAAGAATGAATTTCAGCAAAAATTAATATCTTATGGTCTGTAAGAAAATCACAAAGAACTAGTCATATCAATTGAACGAGATTCATATCCAAGATAGTTCTGTAATGTATTGGATTAATATGATTTATTCACCGAGTAGAAAGAGAGAGAAGATAATGAGTGCAAGTGAGATAAGAGAGGTTTCTGTCATTCGTTTGGTCCAAACAATGAGTGACGTCATCCATTTTTCTCGGAAACAAAGACAGAAATAAAATAAAAAGAAAAAGATTTAAATTTTATTGCCATGGCAACTTTCCTATGAAGTACAAAGAGTAAAGTGGTCTTTAGAAGATTTCAACGGCGAAATGAGAATATACATTTTAAAGAGCATCTAAAAAATAGTTGATTTATGAATTTTAAACAAAATCGTTGGAGGGAATTTTGAGAAAATCGAAAAAAACTAAAAAAATACATCAGTAAAGTACTAGTATTTTTTGGCCGATTTTGTTCAAAAGCTTATTTACACGAGTTCGGGGGGTACCTAAGTTAAATATAAAATTTCAATCTCCTAGCTCATTTCCTTCATGGTCAAAAATGTCCACACAGCACACACACACACACACAGACATACAGATCATGTCACGAAAACCACTTTTTTGGATTCAGGGGACCTCAAAACGTGTATATCCATCAAAATCTCGTCATCGAATTTTTGACATGAATCCAATACTTTCTCTCTATATATATTAACATATATAGAGGTAAGAGAAAGTAACAAGAGTTATGTTAATAATTTCACCCCTTATAGAGAACTTTGGGTCCTAACTACGATCTCGGCTCTTAATTTATCCCATGATTAGCTTAACTAAATGTGAAAATATATGAAAGAAGCTTATGGATAGTTAATTAGAGGTGAAGCAATCGGAAAGTTGGCTGCCCCTACTTCAAAAGAAATCCCAACATTTATAAAACATTTTAAATGACATTCAATTAAAGAAAAAAAAAATCATTTCGTTGTTGTTGTTGTTGTGTCGTTGTTATGAGCTATTTGTTGAATGTTTATTTATTTTATAGGCCAATACAATAAAGATGATGTAATATTAGTATGTATGCTATTTGTTAGTACATAATAGGAGAGAAGGTTGTTATGTTGTTGTCGTTCTTGAAATCCCACCACCCCCACCCCCACCCCCCCCACCCCCTCCACCAACCAAATCGCAGCTAATGACGTCACCCATTAAGCATGCAAATATTTCGTTGTTAGCGTTACGAGGTCATAATATAAACGCTTAAATGGCCTAATAATCATTTCCCAATTCCCGATATAATTTCTTTTTTGCTAGAAATTTCAATTATTTGATTTTTTGTTGTAAACTACGGTGTCTTTGTAAACAAAATATCTCAAGAACGAAAAGAGGTAGGATGTTGAAATTTTATATTTAAGTTAGGTACCACCGTGGCACGTGACACAAAACTTTTAAACAAAATCGGCCAAAAAGTACTAGTACTTTACTGATGTATTTTTTTAGTTTTTGCCGATTTTTTCAAAATTCGCTGCAACGATTTTGTTTAAAATTCATAAATGAACTATTTTTTAGATGCTCTTTAAAAAGTATATCAGTGAAATTTTTCGTAGTAATCGTTTGAAGTACACTTTACTGATATGGAAGCGTTCGTAGCTCAGCGCCATCGCGTGGTCAAGTTTGGAACTAAAGTGCTAAATATATCTCGTCACAAAAAATCTGGTGTGGCAAGCACAGAACACAACTTTCTAGTACCGAAGTTGTGCGATCAGTCACACCAGATTTTTTTTTTATTTTATCGATCAGCGTGTGTAAATAACCACAGATGTTAAAATAAATAAATAAATTTTGCTCTCAATATAAGCTTTTAAAAAATTGTTAAGCTCTTATCGATTCTATTATTGCCTGCCTGATACAGTATAAAACAAAAGTTTATAATTCCGAGCTTTATTTATTGAATTTTATTTAATTTTCATAACATTCTCTCTGCTTTTTTTTTTATTTTTCCTCAACAAACTCTGAATTTATGAGAAACCACAGGTGGTCATCTTGGGTGGGTGGCGGCGAAAGAAGGGGGAGGAGGGAGGGGAGGGGAGGGGAGGGAAAAGAAACTTTCTCTCTTTTAGAATAATGTTTAACTTATGATGATAAATCTATACAAGGGCGAAACGTTAAACGTCTCTTTAGAATAAATTCCTCTTGTGAATTTCTTCTTGAATTCTTAATTAGAGGGAAGAAAAATCTGGTGTGACTGGTAGCAGAGCACACAACCCTTCGGTAATTGAAAGTTGTGTTCTGTGCTTGTCACACCAGATTTTTTGTGTCGATATATAATTAGTTTCCAATATATTTCAATTCAAGATGTAAAATTTATAAGTATGGCAAAATATTTATATTTTGATACCAAGGCTCATATCTTCCCTATGAAGTACAAGAGTAAAGTGGTCTTCAGAAGATTTCAATCACAAAATGAGAATCTAACAATAATAATAAATTTTATTGACTTCCACCCCTTCCTTATTTAGGGTTTGGGGATCGGTACATTCATTTTTTTTACATTAACATGCGTGTAAAGTGTAAAATTGAATTATTGCACATTTCAATCACATCTCTCTCTGTAGTCCTCTCTCTTCACGTTTCCCACACCTTCTTTCATTTCACCTCTTATCATCCACTCCCAGCCTTCTTCTATCTTCGCCATCTTGCTACTTCCCTCCAGAAATTCCCTTGTTTTCGGAGGTAATTCCGACGCACTTGAAGATGTGGCTGAACGTCTCCGTCTTGTCGTTGCATAGCCTGCAATTCTCGGCTTTCAACCACTTCATGCAGCACGGAAGTCTGCCTAGCCTTATTCTTGTCCATGCCACCTTTTCTTTGTAGGATAGTCTATTGTTCCTCAAGTACGGCTCCAGACCCAGATCATTCTTCACTTTACTATAAGTTGACTGGTCTATGCGGCCCCAGTTCTTTTGCGTTTCTTGTTCCATTTCAGCCTCTAACTCTCTTCTTACCTCCTCTTCTCAGCCTTAAGACTCCCGGGCTTCCCACCTCTTCCAACGCCTTCTCCATCTCTTTTCCCCATTTTGAGAGGTTTCTATTCAATATGCCTCTGACGCATTCTTTTAAGCAGATCTTTGGCCATCTTCTTTCTTCCATTGTTGAGATCCGATAAATCATCTTGGCCATCCTGCAGAAATTCCTCGTCTCTATGCTCCAGATATCTGCCTCTATCTTCCATAGGTAATCCGGGGTATTTCTTTAAAGAGAATCTAAAAAATAATTGATTTTTGAATTTAAAAATTTCGAGAAAATCGAAAAAAACTGAAAAAGTACATAAGTAAAGTATTAGTACTCTTTGTCCGATTTTGTTTAAAAGCTTATTTTCACGGTCTAGGAGGGTACAAAACTTAAATATAAAAAATTTCAACCTCCTAGCTCAATTCCTTTATGCTTAAAATTGAACACACACACACACACACACAGACAGACCATGTCGCGAAAACCACTTTTTTGGATTCAGGGGACCTCAAAACGTGAAGATCCATCAAAATCTCGACATCGAATTTTTGACATGAATCCAATACTTTCTCTCTATATATATTGAGGTAAGAGAAAGTGAAAATTAGCTCCCGCCATTTCCCATAGGCAATAAATAATATCAATTTAATGAAATATGAGTTTGAATTTCATTCATTTATTTATTTATTTATTAAATTCAAATAAAATAATTCGAAATGGATATTCTTGAATAGTTTCATTTTACATTAAATGTTAAACATGTAATAAATATTAAATAATATAAAATAATGAAAATTATAAAATATGACTGAAAGATGAAACTTTTTCCACCATAATGTGGGCAGGCAAATTTTAATATTTTTTGAGAGGGTTTGGACACCCCTGTTCAACTCCATAAAGTCGCACACCTGATTTTTTTGTGTCGAGATGAATATAGTTTCCCATAGCACCTTAGTTCCGAACTTGACCACTTGCATTTCATACGTAAATCAATCGGGAATGACTTCCCCGAAACTTGTTCGTATATTCTTTTGGAATGAAGTCTGAGTGTGTGTGTGTGTGTGTGTGGAACACGATTGCTTAAAAACCAAAGCAGCCAGATCGGTGAAATTTGGTATATTCTCGTTACACTAAAATTGTAGATTTCTATCAACTTTTGGAGTAAATACGTCACTTGGAAGTAGTACGTTACCTAATAAGTTTTTTTTTCAGAAATTTCGAAATTTTCAATTTCTTTGTTATACTAGGATAAAATACTCAATTTTAAAAAGTTCTTATTCTTTGACATTTTTCCGAAAACTGAATAATAAAAATGTCTTTTTCTTCGTTGATTATTTCAAAAACTATTCAGTTTTCGGAAAAAAGTCAAAGAATAAGAACTTTTTAAAATTGAGTATTTTATCCTAATATAACAACGAAATTGAAAATTTCGAAATTTCTGAAAAAACTTATTAGGTAAAGTACTACTTCCAAGTGACGTATTTACTCCAAAAGTTGATAGAAATCTACAATTTTAGTGTAACGAGAATATACCAAATTTCACCGATCTGGCTGCTTTGGTTTTTAAGCAATCGTGTTCCCACACACACACACACACACACACACACACACACACACACACTCAGACGTAATTCCAAAAGAATATACGAGAAAGTCTCGGGGAAGTCATTCCCCATTTATTTAACATACAAATCCCCATATGGAGATTTAACATTGGCTCTATGGAAGGAAGATTCGGAAAAGGAATTTGAAAAATCTGAATATCATTAATCCGCCAGTACATGTGGCATTCTCACTCTTCACTAAAATTTATACTTCATTTTAACGATCTTCTAAAAGTAAAATTTAAATTTTAATAAAGTAATAATAAACTAATAGGGCCGTATAAAAGCTAATGAATTTTGGAAACTTAACCTATTAACGTTAAACTCGGCTATTATTAAGATTGTGAGACAAAGAAAAAAATTATTAACAGGCGAGAGGAGGGGGGGAGGGGGAGGGGGGATAGGGATATTCCTGTTCTCATTAAAGCACTTAATAAAGTCAAGGGAAGAGGGAGGGCCTTGACGTTAATAGAATCAAAATCCTTCATTAACGACGCTCTCTTGGAATTAATTATTTTCTCTCTCTTTTTGCTAAGAAATAAATAAAATTTCTACATCAAAAAAAAATCATAGAATAATAAAAATGGATGTCGTTTTAAGGAGGCAAAGCTGTTCGCATGTTTTTGTCAAGAGATGGCGTTAAGGGGGTTCAGGAGCGACTTTAAAAAAAACTAGACTATTATAAGGTATTTTTCAATGCGGTTATTTTTAAATGAATTAAATTCATAAGAGATTATTGGGACATCGAGCTATAATTTTAATGACATCCTATTAAAAAATTATCGTAATTAATTTTTTTGTTATCAAGCAAATACAAAAAAACAATCTGTCCCAATAATCTTTATTTTTTTTTTTAAATTTAAAAATGAATTTATTGTTATTATTCACATATTAATTAAGAAATTTTTAAAATAAGCTTAGATGATTTATTTAAAAATCAACTGTCAAATTAGTTCAGCATTCTTGCAATAGATGGCAGGCTAGTCTAACAGACGATCCCCTAATAGCCTATATTTATATATTTTTATCCTTTTATAAAAGATACATAATATATAATAGCATTTATAAAGTATTTATTGTTAAAAGATCAATGAAAAAGGGCATTAAATATTATTAGCTACCATTCTGACATCTCTTGGCAAACTTTTGAATTACTTGTTTGGGTTTTTATGACATTGGTAGGACTGTCTATAACATTTGCCAAGCAAAAGGTTTAATTATCTCCGGGTTACACGTAACAACCGTGAATTTTCCGATATTTACAATGGGTGATTTTGTTGAACAAAGAACTTGCATCTGCGGAACGAATATTCTTGTGCGAACACGTTGAAAATGTTGCGGAAGGCACAAAAAGACGTTTATAAGTGGTACAACGAGTGCAAAGAGGGTCCGAGAACGCGTTGATAGTTTTCTTTGATTATCGTGGTGTTGTGCACTATGAATTCCTTCCACTGACAACAAAGGGTTATGCAGTCGTTTGCGTGAAGCTATTCGTCTGAAATTATGGGTGAACAATTCTCACGATAATGCATTGGTTCTTCGCGACTTTTTTTTTTTGCCAAAAACTCGTTCCGCAAACACCGTATTCGCCTGATTTGACTCCGTGCGACTTCAGCAAACTCAAAAGGTCAATGCGGGGACGCCGTTTTTGACACGATTGAGGAGATAAAAACCGAATCGAAGAAGGTCTTGAAGGCTATACCGGAAAAAGACTTTTCCGACTGTTTCGAGGACTGGAAAAAGTGCGTTTTATCGGACGGGGATTTTGAAGGGGATGAAATTGATTTGAATGAGTAAATAAAGAATTTACATTTTATAAACAAATTCACCTTACTTTTTGATCACACTGGTATATAGATTCTTTTCAAAATTCGAACTAGAAGTTGGTCAAACAGAATTGGCCTACAGACAGAGAGACAGACACACATGAATCACTTAATTTTTAGATGCTCTTTAAAATGTATATTCTCATTTTGCCCTTGAAATCTTTTGAAGCACACTTTACTCTTCTACTTTATAAGGGTCTATGATAACAAAATAATATAAATAAATAAATTGATGCAATATTGCAGAGGCAATATTCCAAGCTAGGAATATTGCAGCAATATTGTTGAAATACCTTATTGAGATTGTACTATTCGTTGGTGCGATCTCAGGTTGAGTTTGCTCCCCTAATATGGTACCCTTCAACTAATGTTCAGATTGATTTGGTTGAGGGCGTGCAAAGGAAATTTCTTTTTTATAGAGAGGTTGGAATTCCGGGAACTATGGTTCCATATGTTGAACTTTTAGATCTGTTTGGCCAGATGAGTCTTTCTGATAGAACGAAGAAGAACGACTTGCTGGCCAATCTTGAAAATCTCTTGAGCAATCGCTGGGACTGCAGCGAATTGCTTGCCAAAGTAGGCTTTAGAGTCCCAGGTTTTTCTCTGAGATCTAGCTCACTATTTTATCTTGACAGAGCACGTACAAGAATGTTAGAGAAGTCTCCGATTCACAGAATGTGTTCGGAGTACACGCAAAGGGAAACTACCCTATTGAATTAAGAACTCCTTTCTTTTTAATTAGGAATTTTTTATTTTTTTTATTGTTTGCCCTCTTGCCCTCTTGTTTAAATTTTATCTGTTTACTTAATATTAAAACTAATGTATTGTTTATGTAAGTAACCCATCGCTCTCTATAATTGGACATTTGTTGCCTGCAGAGAGTTAGTTAACTGTAACTGACAGCGGGTGTTTGGAGTTATAGTTAAATAAATAAATATTCCTATGTCCGTCTTTTTGCAACATTGCAGAAATATTGCTGCAATGTTGCTGTTTGAGCTGCACTATTGCATCAATGTTGCTGCAATATTGTGAGCAGGATTCGCAATATTTTGTGTTGTGTGGGGACTTTCAATTACCGGAGGTAAGAGAAAGTCACACCAGTTTTTGTTTTTTTCTAAATGAATGACCATCATCATACTTTCAATTTCGTTTTTTTTTTTTTTTTTTTTTTACCATTTCACTCCCCCCCCCCTCTCGATATTCCCCTTACTAAGTGAATGAAAGATTTTCAAAAAAAAAAAAAAAACTGTCAGCGTTGCAAATTGATCGATTTGAACCCGAAGAGCGACGATTGGTTCATTCATCATTTTGTGGAGCGAGGGAAACCGTAAAACGATTAACATATGATTAATCATCGCTATTGAAGAGGGGGGAGGGGGGGGAGGCGGTTTCTAATAACCAAACGCAAACGTATTCTGATAAATGGAGAGACCTTACAAGGGAGTGAGTGACCCCTATTTGTGAATTATGGACTAATTAAACAACACGAGTTAATTACACCTGTGCGCGCGCGCGCGGATTAGATTACAAATAACGAGATAAAATTTAGGGATTGCCAATAAATTGGTGAGTGTTCGCGCACAGCAACACAGTGTTTTCGACAACTCAGGCCATATAAAGCTTTGAGGATAATATGATATCAGTAAGTCCGTTGACGGGTTGCAAGAACGTATTTAAGGTTGTTACCTTTGTGTTTAAACCTTCCTATATTTTGTTAAATATTTAAACGCGATTGGTTCGTAAAAGCTGTATTTAAACTAAAGGTTGAAATTCGGAGCTTTAAACTATAAAGTATCCACTAACCTGATTTGTTTCATTGAAATAAATAAGAATTTAGTGACTATATTACCACGGGAGAGAGGTAAGATATAAATACATTAATTTAATTGAGTTTTCTTTAGTTTCTGAAACGTATTAAGCGATATTATTAATTATTATAGATATTCATCTGATGAAGAGAAAAAGTGAGGTTATAGTATATTCCCAGTTTCTTTATAATTTAACATCTGACAGCCAGATCTACCAACGTATTTATTATTTTTATTTTACGATATTTAAATATTTAAACATTTTTTGTTTTGTAACTTAATAAACGATTAAAATTTAAAGAATACTATTTATATTTCTTTTATAATTTTGGTACTATTATAAATTATACAATTTGACAATGCGCCCTTGCGGTCAAATGGCCAACTACATAGAAAGCTGTCATTTTCGGTGGCCCAATCGTTTTGCATCTATCTATATATCTTAACAGTAGGGAATAGTTAACGGTTCCTTTAAAGTTGCTTTAGTAACAGCCTATAATTTTAAAGCCCAAAGCGATGTTTACTAACAGACTTTTAAATATTTACAGAACTGTTTTCTTGCAACCCGGCCTGACTTTTTGAATTTCCCGCCTCTTAACTGAACGAGGCAGCACTACTCCTGTCGAAATTAAAACCAGCTGGGTCTTTTCTCTTTTTGTTTGACATCCATTAATAGCAGAATACCTCGTGATTTGAGAAGAAAATGGAAAAATGTGAATTGGGATACGAATTGCTCCCTCATCCGCCCTATTCTCCAGATTTAGCCCCGAGTGACTATTTCTTGTTTCCAAACCTGAAAAAATGAGATTTGACTCCAACGATGATTTTTGATGTCCTCGACAAATCTTATTTTTTGAAAGGGATAAAAAAATTGGACAAAGTGTATAGAGCTCAAAGGAGACTACGTTGATTTTTTATCCAAAAACCTGTGTTTCATTCAAAAAGTCACGGAGTTATTGACCTGCTCTCGTAATACTAGTATCTATTGTGGGTCCGGGCATTTTTATTTAAGCCATTTGGTATCCAATAAAATCATCTGACTGCTTGGGATCCGAGCCCGCGACCCTTGGTATAGAAGGTAGGCGCGCTACCAACTACTCCAAGTCCGAGGGCATCTTTGTATTTAAATTGCAGATTGAAGGGTTAAGAAAGTTCAATCTCTCTGCTATTATTAGGTTTGTTCGTTTATCGCAATTGGATGCCCATGGGCTTAAAACGTTGTTTGATTATAACAAGTGGGCGGAGTTGCTTCTTAGTTTGATTCTAGCCCTGGGTAGTTTCTCAAATGTTTGATTCAAAATTGGGCATCCATGGCTAAGTTTCTTTCAAACTGGCAAACACTTGCACGCTTTCCGGCGTTTGATTTTCTCGTTTTGGATGCCAGTGGACGACCAAACTTACACGTGCTTCAGAGCATGTGTAGAAAAATGGCGGCCGGTTTTTTTCGATTTTCTGCAGGTTGAACTTTGCGACAAGTTAGCTGGGTATTAGAAATTTAAAAAAAAGCATGTGTAGACTCGGGTTTTGCCTAGGTAAGGTCCTCGGGCTACCTTAGTTTGCACACAGCGAGGGCGTGGATCTGGGGAAGTGTGGGCTTGGGCTGCTTGTGTACATCCACGTTGGGCTTGAATCGAACAAACTTATTGTTGCTTTAGTGTTGACTGAAGGATATTAAATATTTTTACTTTCTCTTATTACCTAAATGTATATTGAGAGATAGTGTTGGATTCATGGCAAAAAGTCGATATCGAGATTTCCCTGAGTCCAAAAAAAAGTCTGTCTGTCTGTCTGTCTGCGTGAATGAACAAAATATCTCAAGAACAAAAAGAACTAGGAGGTTGAAATTTTATATTTAAGTTAGGCACCACCCTGGCACGTGACACGAAGCTTTTGAACAAAATCGACCAAAGAGTACTAGTACTTTACTGATGTACTTTTTCAGTTTTTTTTCGATTTTCTCGAAATCCGCTTCAACGATTTTGATTAAAATTCAAAAATCAATTATTCTTTAGATGCTCTTTAAAATGTATATTCTCATTTTGCCAATGAAATCTTCTGAAGACCACTTTACTCTTGTACTTCATAAGCCATGGTCACGAAATCTAAATATTTTCCCATGTTTATAAATTTTACATCTTGAATTCTAATGGCGGAAACGAAACGACACAAGCACACAGAACACAGACTAACTTTGTGGAAATGAACGAAAATAGCGGGAAAATTTGAATCTAACTTCACAGAAATGCCGACAGATGGCGCTGACGTCGCTGTATATAAAAAGGCACGTAACGGACATGACAGTTGGTTCACTTGAGTGCACAGTACTTGATAACGGCTGCAGAATAAGCAGTCGAAACGTTGTACAGTATTTATATAAATATTTAATACAAAAATGTGGTCTATAATTAAAAATTCTCCTAATAATAACAAAACTTTCAATTACCGAAGGTAGGCTGTGCGACCAGTCACACCAGATTTATTTATTTCAATTGATTGAGGATACGTAAGCCAAAGAGGCTCGAAATTGAAATTAAATGCATTTCACTTATTGTTAAGTAACTCTTAATCATGCATGTCACTTAGCTCCCAGAAAAAAAATTAAATTTAAATGTAATTAAAAGGGCAGAAAGAGAGAGAATAGAAAGGACCAAAGAGAGAGATTTCTATAAAGTATTATTAATCCTAGTCATTAATCCATATCATTTTATCCTCCAGAGAGAGAGAGAGAGAGAGAAGGAAACAATAAAATGAATATAATAACTCTTTTGAGGGTTGCCACTGATAAATTGCTTTTAGGGAAGTTGTCTCTCTCTCTCTCTCTCTGATAAGCCTCTCTCTTTCTGGTTATGCATTCAATGGATGGATGGATGGATGGATACACATACAAATTATAAAAATTAATTTATACTTAAAAGTAGAGAGTAGAAGAAGCAACAATAATAACAAAAAGCAAATAGATTCTCAAATTTAAATCTTTATTTTATGAAATTAATAAGTCAAAATATCTATCTATAGCCTATTTGTATACAAAATATTCGGTTCAGGGGGTTGAGTAGGTAGGAGTTACGAATGTTTTTCGCGATAAGATGGCGTAGTGTGTCATAAAAGGTATGCCCAAATATCAATTAATTCAAAACTTTGCCAAGAGATGTCAGAATGGTAGCTAATAATATTTAATGCATTTGGTTGATTTGCATTGATCTTTTAACGATAAATACTTTATAAATGTTATTAGTATATTATGTATCTTTTAGAAAAGCATAAAAATATATAAATATATACCAGATACAGGCTATTAGGGGATCGGCTGTTAGACTAGCCTGTCATCTATTGCCAGAATGCTGAACTATTTGACACATAATTTATAATATACCTCATATATTTTTTTTTTTCTATCTTGTACAATGGGTGTAAAGTACTCTCCCTATAACTGAGAAACCCTGTTGGTAGTTTGAGAAGTAAATAAATAAATAATCTTATTTTTATCATGAAATGCAGTATATATAAATAAAAAAATAAAATAAATAAATAAATAAATAAAAAATAAATATCCTTATAAAATATATATGTAATCAACGAGATGTACTTTTTATTTGTTAATTTTAAGGTACTGAAGAAGGAGCCGTTTGAGCCCCGAAACGTTGACCTATAGCGGAGGGATTTAATCCGAATAAATTGCCTGAATATCAGCACGAATTATTTAATTTTTCTCTGACGCCGTTTCGGGGACTAAACGTCACCCGTCTTCAGGACCTATATTACAAGCAATACATATAATCAGAATTTTTTTTTTTTATCTACTTACAAAGGTGTTAAAAAATTCTTAGCTCTGCCTCCTTCAGTTGTTAGGTAATTTAGAATGTTAGTATATTTTATACTGTACAAATTCCTCTGCCTGTACATATCCTGAGCCACCATCAGAGTTAATGCAAGGCGCCATATATATATGGCGCGGACCTTCAAACTATATACACTGTAGATATTAATATTAATTTTGAAAATTTTAAAATAAGATTAGTAGATATATTTAAAAATTATGTGTCAAAATAGTTCAGCACTCTTGCAAAAGATGGCAGGCAAGTCTAACAGCCGGTGCATTATTAGCCTATATCTGGCCATAACATTTATAAAGTAATTCATTGTTAAAATATCAAAGAAAATCAAAAATTATTAGCTACCATGCTGACATCTCTTGGCAAATTTTCGTAATAGGTGTTTGTTTTTTTGGCTAACTCTTGAAGACACACAACGCCCTCTTATCGGGAAAAACATGCGTAACTTCTACCTCCTGAACGCCCTTAACCTCCGAAGCTTCTCATAAATAAGAAAAGGCGATCTCTGAACCACTCTGGGAATAATTTCGCGGAATCTGGTGTGATTGGAGGCACAACACAGTGTGCTTGTCACACCGGACTTTTTTTTTTTTTTCCTCTTAATTTCTTGGCCTTGGAAAATCCTAAATGGATTATTTAACCATTTGGCCAGCCAAAATTAAAAATATCAAGCCCTAACATAGATATACATATAGTTCATATGACCTTACAATGATTAACTTCAAACAAGAATATGAAAGCTTGATCAATACTATTAATAATAATAAAACTAAAATTCAAAAGTTAAAAACTCCACACATTACATATTCTTAAAATATGCTTTAACACTAAATATGAAAAGTCTGTCTTCTCGTTACACCTAGATAATAAAATAATCATATTCGTTGGAAACTCGACAAGCGAGGAGCCGTAAAAGTCCCTAAGAACCCCTCTGCTCTTCTCACAACTCAAAAATATGTGGTTGATGTCACACACTGTCACGTTATCACACTCACAAAACGGTGATTCCGTTACACCAATTCGATGAAGGTGAGCAGGAGTTGGAAAATGTCCAATCCTGAGACGAGTGATCATCGTGGTTAACCTCTTGAAAAGGTATATGTGCTCAAACCAAGGTTTGGGTGGAACCTTCGGCAGAATCTTGAAGAGATGCAATCCCTTGACTGCGCTTGAGTCTCTCCAGAACGAGTTCCACTGTGAGTAGATCCTCTCCTTCACAACACCGTAGACATCCGATACAGGCAGAACTAACTCCAGAATAACGCCATTTTCAATAGCTTCATTAGCTAGAGAATCAACCTTCTCGTTGTTTGTTAAACCAGCATGGCCAGGAACCCAAAGGAGTGAAACTTGAATATTTTTAAATTTAAGATTTAAAATGGTCTCAATAATGGATAAAATTAGATAGGATGGGTTACTACTTTTCGGGAATCCAATTATGGCCTCGATTACACTGTAAGAATCAGTACATATTAAATAACTACCATATGACCCGGAGAGCTCCTCAATATGCTGAAGGGCCTTCCAGATAGCGACCGCCTCAGCAGTAAAAACAGAGCACTCTTTGGGAAGTTTAAACATTCCTACCTCTGCACGGGAAGGGATGAAGTACGCACATCCTACGAAAGGCGCATTATCCTTCTTCGGACAGACAATTTATTAAATGTGTGTTCTCGTTAATTTAACGAAATTGTGGTCCAATTCATTGAATGCCCGACGACAGGGGTATAGGAAAATTGAATAATCAAACCCCTTTTCCTCTTCATCAGAATGAATTAAATCTTTCAAATGTTGAGTGTTGATTTTATGTTGTAGTCTATTCATTTTATAAATTAGCTGCTGCTATGTATATAGCCTGCTAAGTATGTATACATAGCAGAGAGACAAATTGAGATCAAACGGACACCTGTCAAAGCGAAGCCAAATGGAAACAGCCATTTCATGTGTGTGCGTGTGTGTCGAAATTATAATAATTTAAGGTGCTTTTGACAAATATCATCATAATATTAACTGCCTTAGATGCGTGCGTGCAGGCTCAATAAAACTCGTGGTTTGTGTGGGTATGCCTTTTTGCTTATATCTCTGGAACTATTCATTGGATCAAGATGTGGTTTGGCAAATTTGTAGTGCTAAATGGGCCTAAGTATGTATTAAAACTAGAAATGAATCGGACCACAGGGAGCGGTAAAAATGAGCGGTAAATTACACTAGTCGACAAGGTTTTCTTCACAAGATTTAATGAATTTATGCATTTTTTCATTCTAAATTAAGATATGTAGTTAAAATTTTTTCCATCAGGCACAGTTTTAGAGGTATAGGGAAAAATAGATTTTAATAGAAAATGTGCTCTAAAACGGCTTTATTTAGAATGTTCAAATTATTTATAACGCGACCACCCGGTCAAAATATGCAGATATTTATAATACATATATTATTGAAAAAAAATATTTCTATTATCTCATATCTTGTAAAAGAAAAAGAAGTTTATTTTTTCGACCAGTGAGTGTACTTATGTTTTTTCTTTGCTGACGTTTTTGTTAATAATTTCGTTAATAATTAAAAGATTTTCACGAATGAATGATTTTTAGAAAGCCAAAGAACTATAGAATATCGTAAATATATGTTTTTTGCATTCAGGGATATCTAAAATTGTATTAGGGGTGACCAAAGCAAAAAAAATCTTGAAAATTTCGCTTTTTCTAAACTTTAAGCCGTTTGCGGCACGTCTAAATGACCTCCGATTGGGATGAAACTTAAAATTTATATGTATTCTAACTATCTGCATAATTTGACGGGGTGCGGCGTTAAAAATAATTTGAACATTCTAAATAAAAGCCGTTTTAGAGCACTTTTTCTATTAAAATCTATTTTGCTCTATATCTCTAAAACTGTGCCTGATGGGGAAAAACTGAACTGATATTTGAATTCAGCATGAAAAATACTTCTAGAATTTCATAACTTTATTCTTGTGAAAGAAAAAAAGTTCATTTTTTTGACTAGTGTAATTAGCGCGAAACACGATTTTCTCAGCTTCCTCTGAAGTAAATCTTTTGAAACTCTGCCATAATAATTGGGACGATAGCCTCTAGATCTGGAGCAAATTTCAGGACAATCCGTTCATTAGTTATTCGTAAAAAATTGCGTTTCAAGACTTTGTTATTTTATAGAATAATTTCCCTTCGGCAACCCTACCCCGCTTGACCCTGAGGTCTGGAATACCATTTTTCAATTATTTACACCCTAGAGAAGCGTCATTTTAAATTTTATTAAAATCGAGTGAAAAAAAAAACATTTGGGGGTGGGGAGGGAAAAAACTTTTAAAATGTCGAATTTTAAGGGGAGGAAGAGTTTTTATTTTTCATTTTAAAGATTTAATTAATAGGCCAGTCATTTAAATCGCAAAACGTGAACTATTTCTGCATTTTTGGTATGTTATTTGGACCCCTTAGGGGTATGTGAAAGCACATTTTGCAAGCAAAAAAAAGTTGTGCTTCCCGCGTAATACGAGAACATTTTTTTTTTGGGCATTTTTCAGTTTTTGCAGTTTAATTCAAAAACTATGGACTTTTTGATATTAGTTGTTATTATCATTTTTAAAGTATATTAAATTTCAAACAATTGAAGCCAAACCACACCTCCGTAAGTTTAATAGTTTTTGAGATATGATGCAATTTCATGTAGGGTTATTTAAAACTGGTATTATTGGAATTTTTGTTTTTTTAAGATTACAGGAGAACTATAAGAGTTAATGACCCCGTTTTGCGCTTAAATGAAAGGTAATTAAATGTGCTAAAACTCAATTAATCACAACTTTTCTCTAAGCATGAGCGGTTATGCCGATATTCGGCTTAAAACATAAGTAAAATTGAAAATTGTAACATTTCTGAAAACCATGCTCATATTTCAAGCATCATATCTCAAAAACTAATAAACTTACGGAGCTGTGGTTTGGCTTCAATTGTTTGAAATTTAATATACTTTAAAAATGATAATAACAACTAATGTCAAAAAGTCCATAGTTTTTGAATTAAACTGCAAAAAACTGAAAAATGTTCGAAAATTTTGAAGTTTTTCTCGTATTACGCAGGTAGCACAACTTTTTTTTTGCTTGCAAAATGTGGATTCACACTCCCCTAAGGGGTCCAAATAACATACCAAAAATGCAGAAATACTTTACGTTTTGCAATTTAAGGCCTTTTTTTTGTCTTTATTGACTGGCCTATAATGTATTTTTTGTAAAGAACCTGTTTTCCAATGCTTTCCTATGAGAGATTTGTGAATTAAGCTCTTTTTTGGCATCAAAACGTTAAAATCTCGTCATGAATGTAATACTCTCTAGGTAAGAGAAGAAGAGACATGTTAGTGACAGAGAGTGGGGGGGGGGGGGGGGAGTGGCTCTCATTATCTTGTCTAATTAACACAATTTGTCTTGGACCATGTATATCGTAATGCCAACAAGAGAGAGTCCACCCACGTGACGTGTTGCCTGGTACTTGGCTTGGCACACACACACACACACACAAGGGTCACTCACTCACTCACCTCGCTATACGTAAATCATGCCACCCCCGCCCCTTCATGTCATATGCACACTATGCCTAAACGTAAATCCCTTCTCTCAAGCCCTACCTAGTATATAGAATTACACACCGACACTTGAATTTTATTTAAAAATTATTATTTTTTTTTTTTTAAAGACGTTAATTTAAATAACGCGAAATGATCTGTCTGTGAACAAAATATCTCAAGAATGAAACGAGCTAAGAGAGTTGAGATTTTATATTTAACGTTAGGTACCACCGTGGCATGTGACACGAAACTTTTGAACAAAATCGGACAAAGAGTATTAGTACTTTACTGATGCACCTTTTCAGTTTTTTTTTCGATTTTCTCAACGATTTTGATTAAAATTCAGAAATCAACTATAGTAGAGTCCCGTTAATCCGAACTAATTGGGACCGAGGGTCGTTCGGATTATCGGGAAGTTCGGATTAACCGGAATTGTAAGCTTGAATTAGTTAATTTTGATAATAAAGTCGTATTTATAACGTTGTAAACCGTGAAACTTGTCGGTGATATTAAACTCTAAATAAATATTTCATAATATTTTTTTTACGTTTAATTAAGAGAAAAAGAAACTTTCATTTATATTCCTCTTAAAAAAAAAAAAAATCGTACGCAAAAAGAGTTCGGATTAACCGGAAGTTCGGATTAGCGAGGTTCGGATTACCGGGACTCTACTGTATTTTTTTGATGCTCTTTAAAATTTCTATATGTTTTTTGAGGGTCAATTGTAGATTCTACAATTCTGATTTATTTTTTTTTTTTATTTCGCCCGTTTAGTCACGCGCCATTGAGCCAAAACGACTACAAAATAAATACATAAAAATTAACATAAACCATACAAAATTAATACAATAAAAAACAAAACAAAAGCAAAATTAATATAATACCAATGCAAAACAAAAGCAAAATCAATAAGTAGTAAAAGGATAATAAAAATAGAGAGCAGCTAGTTTTTGTTTTCTTTTATTAAACCCCTCATTGCTGACGTTTCGGTCCTCTGAGGATGGCCCTAAACAGGACCGAAACGTCAGCAATGAGGGTTTAATAAAAGAAAACAAAAACTAGCTGCTCTCTATTTTTATTATCCTTCTACTACATCAACTATATTAACAAAACCTCCAATATAAAAAATCAATAAGCTTAGAATATGAAAACAAAACCAAAACAATATAAGTACAATATGAAAACAATATTAAGGCAAAATTAGAATCTATGAATAATAAGAATAAATGGAAAAATGTCTAAAATTGTGTCTTGTTGATGAATTTCATGAGTTGCTTGATGATTTGTAGATCTGTAGATGTTAATACGTTTCGGAGAGTCGGAGGGTCTCGGAAATTGGGTTGGATGGCCTGGAGGAATTCCGTGGAAATTCGAAAATTAAGTATTCAGGGGTTTCTGGGCTGAGGGTTCTGCACAATTGCAGAACGGGGAGGCTATGATTGAGAATCTATAGAGGTGTTGTTTGCAGATGGTATTTATTTATTTATTTACAAATACTCAAAATTATAGGCAAATACCCAATTACAATTTGAGAGAAAAAATTAAACGTCAACGTTGTAAAACTCCGTCCGTAAGTAGGATTATGAACTACAAATTGAGATTGCTTTCTATGTTGAATCCAATCTCCAAAAGATTAAACTGACCCTCGAAAACCTCACTCAAGATTTTGAGGAATTTCTGATCTTTTATTTAATTCTGAGACGAGGTTTTTTACCTTTATTTTAACTGCCACAGCTGCACTCGTCGGCGCAGGATTTAGGTGCGTTGATGCATTCGTTTGACCTGAAAAAATTAAACGTATATTAAAAAAAATAATTAAAGATTTTTACTTTCTCTTACCCTATATATGAAATATTTTTTTTTTTTTTTTTTTTTTTTTTTTATTTACCCTTTGGCCTTGCTAGCCACAGGGTCTCACAAATTTTTAAATTTTTTTTTTTTTAACCTTTCGGCTATACAATTCTTTTTTTTTTAACAATTCTTATACATACATTTTACAAAAGTGATACAAACAGAAAGCAGCAAAAAATAAAAGTACATGAATACATACATAAATAAGAAATAATATACCAAAAAAAAAAAAAAAAAAAAAAAAAAACCTTACCCCAAAAACAAAGCAATATAAAAACAAAACCCAAAACCATACAAAACAGTCATATATGAAATATATAGGGAGAGAAAGTATTGCGATCATGTCAAAAATTCGATGTCGATATTTTGATGGATATACATGTTTTGAGGTCCCCTGAGTCCAAAAAAGTGGGTCCCGCAAATTGGTCTGTGTGTGTGTAAGTGATGTCCTTGTGTACGATGCCCATTTTTTTTTATTTTATTTCTGTCTTTAATTGTTTCGGAGAAAACATATCTCTCTCTCTCTCCCAAAATTATCTTCTCTCTTTCTACTCGTTTTAAATTCACTTTCCGCCTTATCCTTTCATGCGGCCAATGTTAATTTCCTATAGGGATTTGTATGTTAATTTCAATTCAAAAGGGGATTGATTCCCTTTGGAACTTTTTACGCATTTAAAAAATTTTTTTTTAATGTACTCTGTCCAATTACTTATTAATTGTTGTAGTTCCGATTGTTATATGATAAATGTTGTTGTTATGAGAGTTGGATTAAATAAGGAGGCCCTCGGGGCATGGCGTAGAGGTTAGCGTGCTAACCTCGTATACCAAACGTCGCGGGTTCGGACCCCAGGCAGTCCGATGATTTTATTTAAGCCAATTGGATACCAAATGACTTAAATAAAAATGCCTGGACCCCTATATGTATATTTATCAATAACGGTTATCGTCTAAAGTCTTAAATGGCCTGAGTTGCCGAAAAGACTGTGTGAATGTGTGTGTGAGTGTGAGTGTGAATGAGAAAAAAGTGTGAATGTTTTTTTAAAAAAAAAAGGATTAAATAAACACACATTTTCTGAGTTCCTAATCTTTCTATTTAATACATTTGGCGACGAGGATAAATTTTAAAAGAAAAAACAGGAGTTCAGTACAAGGGCGGATACACGGGGGGGGGGGGGGGGTAAAGGGGTAATTACCCCCCCCCCCCGAGATTCGAAAAAATACCTTTTTTTCGTAAAAAAATTTATTTTTAATGTAAAATTTTTAAAATTAATACTTAAAAATTTGATGTGTATTTATGTTCTGGCAAACAATTACAGAATGCGCTTTTTAAATTGCCGAAATTAAAAAAAAATAGTGTGCTGTGCGACGAGTCACACCAGATTACCCCCCCCGGAGAAACACCTCTGGATCCGCCCTTGGTTCAGTAGGTGTTCGACCAGAAGTAGTATGGACAGTAGTTCTGTACATGAGTAAATAATCTAAAATATGCAGTTGCCACGAATGTTTTTTTTTTTTTTTTTTTTTTTTTTTTTTTTTAAACATTCACACTTTTTTTCTCATTCACACTCACACCTCACACACATTCACACAGTCTTTTCGGCAACTGAGGCCATTTAAGACTTTGACGCTAACCGTTGTAATATATATTAATCTATTGTGGGGTCAGGCATTTCTATTTAAGCCATCTGGTAACCAAATGGCTTAAATAAAATCATCGGACTGCCTGGGTCCGAACCCGCGACGTTTGGTATAGGAGGTAGGCACGCTACCTACTACGCCACACCCGGGGGCTGCCACAAATGTAATAAATGAAAAGATTAGGAACTCAGAAAATGTTTGTTTATTTAATTCAACGCTCATAACAACATAACATTTATCATATAACAATCGGAACTACAACAAATGATAAGTAATTGAGCACAGTACATTACATTTACTCTTTTTTACTTTCTCTTACCTATGTATATATGTAATATATATATAGAGAGAAAGTATTGGATTCATGTGAAAAATTCGATGTCGAGATTTTGATGGATCTTCACGTTTTGAGGTCCCCTGAATCCAAAAAAGTGGTATTCGCGACATGGTCTGTGTGTGTGTGTGTGTGTGTGTGTGTTCAATTTAAAGCATGAGGAATTGAACTAGGGGGTTGAAATTTTATATTTAAATTAAACACCTCCCCGGAGCGTGAAAATAAGCTTTTGAACAAAGTCGGCCAAAGAGTACTAGTACTTTACTGATGTAGTTTTTCAGTTTTTTCCATTTTCTCAAAATTCGCTCCAACGATTTTTTTTAAATTCAAAAATCAATTATTTTTTAGATGCTCTTTAAAATGTATATTCTCATTTTGTGATTGAAATCTTCAGACCTTCAGATCTGAAGACCACTTTACTCTTGTATTTCATAGGGAAGATAGGAGAAATGGTTGCCATGGTAACAGAATATAAATATTTTCCCATACTTATAAATTTTACATCTGAATTCAAATATTCCCTACTGCCGGGAACTAAATACATGTCGACACAAAAAATCTGGTGTGACAAGTACAGAACACAACTTTTGATTACCGAAGGAAAGAGGAAGTTGTGTGCTGTGCGCCAGTCACACCAGATTTTTTTTTTTTTTAATTAACTACGGAATCTCTATATTTGCTTGGAATTTTCTTTATTCTTCCGCTTTCTCTTGTTTTAAATTTTCTTTCTTCGTTACTTTCTCCATCCTAATGTCCTTTCCCATTATTTTGAGTAATTTCCTTTTCCTCCTCTTCCCTATGCTGTGCGTTAAGTCACACCAGATTTATTTCAAGTGATTTCAAAACCGCACTTAACAATGAGAGAGTGACTTGAATATTGAACTTCACCTTGAGTTGTTCTAAAAGCAAAATATTTAATTTATTGAACGATTTTAGTCACCCCCCCCCCTCTCCCCACCCTCGCCAGCGAGACCATCTAAAATGTAGCTATCTTCACTTAAAAGTTGTAATGACAGAGCAGAGAGACTAAAAGCTTTCAATTCCCATTTAATCAATAAATCACTTCTCTCTCCCTCTCTCTCTTAAAAAATATAAATTCCTCTGATTGATTTTTCTTAAAACATCAACTGGAAATAAACTTAAACGTTACTTCCCCCCCCCCCTTCCTTTTTATTCACTCATCCATCCATCACTCAATCAATCAGACAATCAATCAAACCCTCAGAGGGGAAAGAACTACACACCCTTTCTTCTTCTGAGAGAGAGTAAATAACTGGAGTGAGTAAACGAAGGTGCACTTTTTGTTGGTTGGAGAGAGGCACATATACCTACCCCCTCCCCTCCCCCTCCACCATCCACCCTTGTGAACAAGAAAAATGCATTAAGAATACACTTGTGTATTTGCTTATCAAAACTAAATTAAATAAACACAAAATTTCATTTCCTTGTGGAAAATAATATTATTAGCGTTAAACATGCATTTTTATTTGTTAAACAAACAGCAACAAAAAAATCTTCTTTTTTTTTGTTAATAAATTAAGAGAGAATCATTTAGTAAAAATCTGATGCGACTTAGCGCTCAAGAACGTTTTCGTGTCAAAATATATTTATTTTTACATAAGACATTAGTTCAGAATTTTACCACTTGCATTTCATAAGTAAAAGTAAGATTTTAATCTCATTTTTAGATATTTTATACACAATAGAGCAGCGTTTACCAAACTGTGAGGCGCGCCTCCCTAGAGAGGCGCGAATATTAGCAACAGCGAGCGATTTTCTAAATGCTTACTAAAGTCTTAGAAATAAAATAATAAATAATATAACTTAACAGTTAAGTTTGTATAAATAAATTTATTTTATTAGTCACTTCAACCCTGAGGATGGACGCAAATCTGACCGAAACGTCGGCATGAAGTGACTAATAAAAGAAACATACGTACTTGGGCGTAACTAGGAGGGTGCCGGGGAAGGCCTGAGGATAACTGGTCCTATGCCCCCCCCCCAGCCAAATTCTCTAGTTACGCCCATGCATACGTAGCTGCACTTTTCTTATTATATTAATAAATTTTTTTACAAAAAAAATTTTTGTGTTTGTATTAGTTTATAAAATGGGATTGCTCAGAGGCTCACATCTTGTGGGTACGTGGATGGCGACCACGAGCTGCCCGAGCTGGGACTGACAGTCCTCCAGTTCTTTAAATGTCTGTCTTTTCCTTTCTCTTTTCAACAGGTGTCCGACCGTGTAACGGGCCGGCCTGTCCTATTTCTTCCGGTCGTAAAAATAGATAGGGTTGGGGGAAAGAGTCAAGTCCGCCGACCCGCATCGCGGGATTAAGGCGAGGAGAGAAGAAGAAGATTAATTTATAAAATGGGAGGGTGGCGATAAGGCAGGCGTTATACGACTAAATATTTTTAAGGGAGGCGTGGTAATATAAAGTTTGGAAACAACTGCAATAGAGAATCTTAAATAAATACAAAATTTCATAATAATTAGAAAACATTTTTTTTTAAATGTAAAAGTTAAAGGGAATTTGAATCGAAATTAACATGCAAATCCCCATATGGGGATTTAACATTGGCTCTATGGAAGGAAGAGCCGGAAAAGGAATTTGAAAAATACTTCATCAGTAAAGTGTACTTCAAACAATCTTCACGAAAAATTTTATTGATATACTTTTTAAAGGGCATCTAAAAAATAGGTGATTTGTGAATTTTAAACAAAATCGTTAAGTACATCAGGAAAGTACTAGTACTCTTTGATTTTGTTCCAAAGCTTCGTGTCATGTCCCTGATGGGTGCCTAACTTAAACTTATAAAATTTCAACCTCCTAGCTCAGTTCTTTCAAATTTTAAATTATTAACACACGTATATAGGTAGGAGAAAGTAAAAAGTCGTGGTGGTGGGGGTGGGGGTGATCCACAGCCATTGTTTGTCCTGGTAACATCTTCCCCCAAATAAGAGAGAGTTCGCTTTTGACAGCTTCCCAATCTACACTTGTGGTTGTTTGGTTGGTGCTTCAGAGGAGATTAATTAATTACCTTGACAAGTCGACGCGCATGGTCAGTAAGCATTTGTGTGCTCTTGATATCCGAATATTGATATCCGGTCTAAACCAGATGTGTGCGCGGGCGGGCAATGCACAAAATGGTAAAAAAAAATTAAAATTAATTGAATGCCATACTTGATTGAATTTGTCATTTGTCTTTTGCTTTTATTAACGGGAGCATAAGTTGAAATGATTTATTTATAAACTAGCCGCATCGTCCGCCTTCGGGGAGCGACGTACCTGGCCGCCCCCCCCCCCTGGACCCCCCTCAGTTGGCTCGGACCCGCCTGCGGCGGACCCTCGCCATTTCTTCTCCATTATTAAAAGAATTTTTTTTTTTTAACACCACATTTTTTTCTCATTCACTCACACATCCACACAGTCTTTTCGGCAACTTAGGCCATTTAAGACTTTTACGATATCCAAATGGCTTAAATAAAATCATTGGACTGCCTGGGGTCCGAGCCCGCGACGTTTGGTATACGAGGTTAGCACGCTAACCCCTACACCAAGCCCCGAGGGCGAAAGAAAATTATTATTATTATTATTATTATTCCATTCCAATCCAGTGCCTGCTTGAGGATTTGTTTACATTCATGGAATACACAAATGAAAAGAATACATAAATATTTCTCTATACATTTCCTATGGGAGAAATCGTAACTTTAAGAATTAATAACTCAAAAAGTTATAGGAATTTTGGGATGAAAATAATTTTCCTGTAATCCCGAGAAGATACTCTTTATGCATATAAAATTTGATTTCAAAATTCCAACGAGAAGTTGCTTAAATAGAGCGTGACAGACGGACAGACGGACACTCCGCAATTATTATATATAGATTAACATTCAAGCAATTAATAATAAAAATCTGGTGTGACCGAGGGTAAGAGAAGGTTGTGTGCTGTGTCACGGTTAAAAAAAAATTAGCGAAGTAAATAGCTGAATCAATATGAAGTAGAAACATAAAAGGCTTTTCAAATTCGTTAAAGCGAATTAAGAGAAAAGTCAAAAAAGTACATCAGTAAAGTACTAGTACTCAAGAGTTTCCAAAGAAGTGATCTTCCTTAATTTGTTTTCTACACCGCGAATAGTAAATATTTAAGATTTGAAATCTTGAAACGCAATTTCTTTTTACGAATAACTTCTCAACGGATTGTCATGAAATTTGCTCCAGGTCTAGAGGCTATCGTCCTAATTAGTATGACGGTTGAAACAGCCCGAGTAGGATATTGTAAAAGGAGCAGGAGGTTTACTCGATTCTGTTGCAGATGGAGGTGCAGAGAGATTCGATATCGAGGATTTTTAATGGCAACACGAGTGTGATTGCAATTTAACAGTTTCGGTCCGAAAAGACCATCATCAAGCCTGCGAAAGATTACAGAAAAAGTGAGTCAGCACACAGCAATACAAAACATTAATCACATCACCAATTTACATTTTCAAGAACATTCCATTAAATTCTAATTTATTTAAATACAGCTAAAAAATATTTTTATTTTTTATTGTGCATCAGTGACGTGCAGATCGTTAGCTAGCGAATTCAACTTCAGACAGGTTTTTTTTTGTTTAAAAATGATCAAAAACTCTTTTAAAAATTAAAAGCAAGTCAAATTTGATAAAATATTTTAGAAGGAACGTCAGAAATAGAATCTATATATAATAATTGCGGAGTGTCCGTCTGTCTGTCTGTCTGTCTGTCCGTCCGTCTGTCACGCTCTGTTTGACCAACTTCCCGTTGAAATTTTGAAACGAAATTTTGCAGTCTTATAGAGGAGGTTATGGAGAGTCCAGGAAAAATACATGGGTCGCAAAATTCCTTTATCTTTTTGAGTTATTAATTCCTAAAGTTACGATTTCTCCCATAGGAAATGTACAGAAGAATATTTTTGTATTCTTTTCATTTGTGTATTCCATGAATGTAAACAAATCCTCAAGCAGGCACTGGATTGGAATACGTAGTAATAATAATTTTCTTTTCAAATTAAGAAAGGCGAGGGTCCGCCGCAGGCGGGCCCGAGCCAGTTGGAGGGGGGTCCAGGGGGGCGTAGCCCCCCTGTCTAGACGTCACGCAGTTTTTCCTAATTAAGAAAGGCGAGGGTCCGCCGCAGGCGGGCCCGAGCCAGCTGGTGGGGTCCAGGGGGCGTAGCCCCCCTGTCTAGACGCGAAGCCCGCCGAAGGCGGGCGGCGCGGCTAGTTTTTAATATAATTCAATTTACTAAAAGATAATTATGCTGTTTTTTTAATTGTATTGCTGTGTGCTGACTCACTTTTTCTGTAATCTTTCGCAGGCCTGATGATGGTCTTTTCAGACCGAAACTGTTAAATTGCAATCACACTCGTCTTGTCATTAAAAATCCTCAATATCGAATTATATCTGCAACAGAATCGAGTAAACCTCCTGCCCCTTTTACACTAATTAGTAAGGCTGAATCTCAAAAGAATTTGTTCAGAACGAAGACTGAGAAAACCGTGGTTTGTGATAAAAATTTACCGCTCATTTTTACCGCCCCCTGCGGTCTGATTCATTTCTAATTTTAATATCATCTTAGGCCCATTTAGGACTACAAATTTGCCAAACCATCACCCTAATCCGATGAATAGTTCCAGAGATATAAGCAAAACAAGGATGCAATTTTGATGACAAAAACATTGCGTCATGTGATTTTAAATAAAGCTGAGGCGAATGTCCGCTGAAGACGGGCAGCTAATAGAACAATACAAATGTTTATTTTATTCATTCGTTGTGAATTCTTTTCTCCAATTCAATTTTTTCATAAATTATAAGAGACAACGTTGGGGGGGGGGGGGTATTGCTCCATTTTGTTTTTTGTTTAAATATTATAGAGTATCGCTTATATTTCGTTTTGACATCTAACAGGTGCAATTTTCTTCTTCTTTTTTTATTACAAGTACACAATAATAAATAATATATTTTTATTAAATTCTCCAATTCAATTTTCAAGAATAATTCCAGACACAAGTTGTTGTTAAAAAAAAGAGCAACAACGTAACAGAAAGAGAACAAAAATATTTGTTTTTTTTCTCTCTCTCCATTATTTTTCATAAAATTCACACTTGTGAGTGCATTTCGTGCTCATACAGTGACGTAGCTGTTTGGGGAGGTGACACACAATCGTGATTAGGTAAAAAGATATCCAATCACAATTATTATATGGCTGGATCAAATTTCTATAGATTGTTTAATACATTTTCTAACGGGCTTGATTAATTTAACGTCAACGAAAATAATCTCGCCAGGTGAATCCGCAGGCAGTGGCGGATCCAGAGGTGTTTCTCGGGGGAGGGGAATCTGGAGTGACTCGTCGCACAACTCACATTTTTTCTTAATTTCGGTAATTTAAAGGCGCATTCTGTACTTGTTTGCCAGAATATAAATATAAATCAAATTTTTAAGTATTAATTTTTAAAATTTTACATTAAAAATACATTTTTTTTCAAGTCTCAGGGGGGGTAATTACCCCCTTACCCAGTGGCGGCGCGTCCACTAGGCAAACTAGGCGGCCGCCTAGGGCGGCAACCTGGAGAGGGCGGCAAAAAGGGAAAAATAAAAAAAATTTTGGTTCCGCAAACATTTTTCCGGGGGGGGGGGGGGGGAAATTATGTTCCGCCACACGGGAAAGAAAAATTTTGGTCCCAGGGGCGGCAAAAATTTTGTCTCTAAAAAAAAAAGGTAAAAAATTTTCCCGGACGGGAAGAGAAAATGTTCCGCGGGCTGCACACGGGAAAAAATTTTGGTTCCGCGAAAAATAAATTTTCGTAGAAAAATTTTGAGATCAGGGAAAATTTTAAGGAGGGGGCGGCAAATTAAATTTTTAAGTTTTAGGAGGGGGGCGCAAAAAAATATCTTGCCTAGGACAGCAGAATAGCTTGCGCCGGCCCTGCCCTTACCCCCCTTGTATCCGCCAGGCTGAGTGACTAACTGGAGAGACTGTACAACAGTAGATCCCTCTCCCCCCACCTCAAAATTCTATTGCAATATTCAAGCATACCATTTTGTTTCTTCTTCAGAAGACCTCTTCTAATCTACCTTAATGATACTCTAATTTAAGAAACATTTAATATGAAATATCTTATACATTTCTAAGTAAATTTAACACAAATACAAATCATTTTAATCAATTTAATACAATTTAAATAAAATAAAGAAAATTATTATTATTTGATCAACAAATCTCGATATGTTTTGTTGGATATTAATCAAAAATTTTGTTTTTAGAAAAATTTCCAATAAAATAGAAAGAGAAAAAATGAAATGAAAAGATTATTTTAAAAATTT
>JAKCPI010030020.1:0-23841 GCA_023213315.1 Euborellia annulipes | reverse complement strand
CTCTAATATTAAAATAATTACTATATAATTTATTAAGTAGATCTAATGTAAGAAAAAAATATGAAGAAGAAAACCAGCCTTTATTTCTCTCAAACTCACTTTAGTTAAAACCAAAAACGTATTTCTCGCTTGATAAGAGGAAGGATTATTTCGATATCAATATGAATGTATGCTGAGAGTGTTAGATGAATATAAAAATGTTAGGTGGGTGCAAAAAATATGGATGCATCCGTAAAAGTGTCCGTGGTAGACAGGTGGTTTTGTTCCTCATCAGGATTTAAATTAAAGAAGGGGTGTGAGGAACAAAATAAAACCAGCTGTCTGAACGCCCATGGAGCCTCCTGACCGAAATATTTGCATTACCTTGAGGTGTGGTAGAGAGAAATAAAGGCTGGTAGCTTTTTATCTTCATATATCTACAATATTTTATTAAAATTTACTTTGAACGATGTCTCGGCTTTAGAAGCAAGTTGGAGACAAATAAGAACTATTGGCAACAGTTCCGAAGTAATGGATTCACTTATCGATGACCAATGAATGGTTGAACCATATTTCTTATACATTCTTTGAAACCTTTTGACACTGAATCTGAAATATAAGAAATAATTTTTTTAATTTAAAATAAAAACAGTATTTAAAAAATAGGAGAACGAATGAAGAATGCATCTGGTCTGAAGCATAATCTGAGTAATGATAACGATATTTTTACTTTCGCTTACCTCTATATATATATGTTAATATATAGAGAGAGAAAGTATTGGATTCATGTCAAAAATTCGATGTCGAAATTTTGATGGATATATACGTTTTGAGGTCCCCTGAATCCAAAAAAGTGGTTTTCGCGACATGATCTGTCTGTCTGTCTGTGTTCACTTTTAAGCATGAAGGAATTGAGCTATGAGGCTAAAATTTTATATATAAGTTAAACAACCCCCGGGAGCGTGAAAGTTAGATTTTAATCAAAATCGGCCAAAAAGTACTTTACTGATGTACTTTTTCAGTTTTTTTTTTCGATTTTCTCAAAATTCGCTCTACCGAATTTGATTAAAATTCAAAAATCAATTATTTTTCAGGTGCTCTTTCAAATGTAGCCTATATTCTCTTTTTGCTCTCAAAATTGTTTTTAGAGTGAGAAGATGCATTAACGAGATGCAAAAATCAAGAGTTGCAACTGCCCATAATTCTGGCCTTTGAGGCTAGCAAATAAAGGGCTAAGGATCCCTCCTTGTTTACATTTTGGCCTAGCAGAAGAAATTTATAACGCACCACATCACGATAATCAAAGGACAATTGTCAACATCACCTTGATGATTTACGATTTGCTTTGATGTGCTCTCAAATTCGATAGCTCTCTTTCCTCCTATTCCGCTGCTCAAAACTTCTTTTTCAGGACAGAGGAATATTTTAGAAAGAAATTCACAATTGGTTGTTTTATCTCTGCTAATTTTGATATAGAATGGCTTTAATATACGGGTAAATTTGGAGATGAGTGGAAACCCACGAATGTGGGTTCCATCACAAAAAAATATAAGAATTCTGAAGGAGGCAAGAAAATGAACCGAAACAGGAAAACACACAAAAGATGTAACAAATGTAATAAAAAAGGATTAAAGAAATTAGAAAAATGTAAAAGGTGCTTTAACAAACAAAAAAAATTACTTATTTTTATCTCTAAAGTAAAAAATTGTCAGTTTTCTGATTACCTGTCAAATAATTCAACAGCCCGAAATGCCACTTGAGGTGTTTGTTCAAGAATTTTTGCAAATGATAAAGTTAATTCAATTAAATCCTCTTTATAAGTAAGACAAGGTGCTGCCGATGCAGCTTTTGCAGCATTTATTCTTTCTTGAAGAGTGGTAAGATTATTTGTTAAGAGTGTCTCTAACCATGATACTCCATAATCATCTATAACAAAAAAAGAAAAAAATAAAGTAAAATTATATGCTAAAATCAGTTAAGAAAAAATATCGATGTGTCTCTTTGTTTGAGTTGTAAAGCGAAAATTATTTATCTTTTAAGCTATGTTCGAGTGCCTGCTAACCTTTGTTGTATACGGTAGATACGCCACTGCCTGTGAACTTTTCTTTTCTAGAATCAACAATTTGTTCATCTCCGGGATACTAGAAACGTTACCTCCTTACAAGATCACTTTAATTTTCTTAAATTAAGGGAGTTCAGGAGGCAAAGCTGTTCGCACGTTTTTGCCGATAAGATGACGTTGGGGGTCTTAAAAAGTTAGCCAAAAAGCCCAACTATTACGAAAATTTGCCAACAGATGGCAAGATGGTAGGGTTATATTATAGGGCTATATTTAATCTCATGTATTTGTTTGATTTTCGTTGATCTATTAATAATGAATATTTTAAAAATATTATTATATATTTTATATCACTTATATGAGCATGAGAATATTTAAATATAAGCTTATAAGTGATCTGATAATTCTTGGTTACTATTGCTTTAATTCGTCGCGAGGCCTCACGACAACCAAAAAAGTATATCAAATATAATTGGACCGTTTTTTTTTCATTTTCCTTATAATTTGCTGGCTGGCCCTTTCCATAAAAATATTTTTTCAAGCAAAAATCTTTTATAATAGCCATTTTTTAAAGATATAGGGTGAATCCAGCAGTATAGAGCAGTGCAGTGGCGCCCCTTTTTATACAAACTGATTGTGTCAATAATCGGCTAGTCCATAATTTGAGTATTCCCAGTATTTAGATTAATTTTATTTTACCAATATTATCCTCTTCAAAAGTCGTTTCAATCGATTCAGAATTGAAGACCAATTGTTGGGTGACTTTTTTTGAATCTTTTTCCATTTTTATTTAAAATAAAAATTCAATTTCCTAAAAACAAAAAAATTATATATTTATAATTATAATGTATGAATTGAAGGGGTCGGCTGCAGATAGTGCTAACCCACAATTATGACAAACCTGATTTTTCAGCACCATCAATTGAGCAAAAGCTATTGACTAGTTGTACAATTTGTTTCTCAGCATGATATTGCTATTTGAGGGCTCTGACGTAGAAAACAATTTGTTTGCAAAATTTAAAATTAAAATATCTCAGAACTATATCTTTGTGGGTTAGCACTATCCGCCCGGCCTCTTCAATTGCTGGTTGAAGAAGAGGATTTCATTCCGGTAGAAATAAAACAGCAATTTTTAGGAATGCCTTATACAAAATATAGGCGTTTCTGAAAGATTTTTGCTGTTTTATTTCTCTCGGGATCACATACATATATATATATATGGTGTATGTTTAAACGAATGTTTATATAATTATTATTATATAGTTCGATTGTTCGTGACTGAGCTCTTAATAAAAATTTATTAGAGGCTCAACTCTTGACTGCGTCCTCCTTTCTTCAACTTCCATCTAACATCTACCTTACCAGATAATTCATTAACAATTTGAGTATTATCATAAACACCTAATAAATATAATTAATTTAACCCTCAAGCCTAATAAGCACATTTATGATAAAGTCCAAAAAAATCGCATTTACCTAAATCTTGAAAATCAGCACCAAGTGACCTTCTCAAGAATAGCCTCTGTTTGTTCTCTGATTGCTCCACGGCTCAAATCGGGCTTTGGGCTCCTCTATACTCCGCCTCGTTTCTGGAAGCAGTAATTATCGCATATCCCTGTATACGGCATACTCTCATCACATTTTTGGTCTTCCTCTTTCCTCCCGGTGGTCTTTTCGTCACTCTAGATCAGGCCAAATGCCGCGTCGCATCAATTGATTGATTGTGTGATAGGAGATCGTATTCACCATGCTTCTTGCTCATTCTAATAGGTCCAATCACTTACTTCAATATTTTCCTCTCGAAACTAATATCTTTGGCGTTTTTTCATATAGTGTTAATGTTGCTCTTCGGAGAGATACGTCATGGTTTTATAGATTCAACAAGATATTTTTCTTGCTTTGGAGTTCGGTTTTTTCATAATCTGTTCTAAACCTACTATGTTTGCCTCTCTAAATATGAACTCACTCCAGCATTAATCCTTCCAAAAATACCATATTTGTTAAATTCACTTTTCCAAATAGGAGGCATATTTATTTATTTATTTTTTTTTTTTGGAATGGGGGCATAAGGTCCGAAGACTTATAATGCCTGTTGAGAATAGACTTGAAAGTCTGAAGATTGTAGGTTTTGGGGAAGATAGACTCTGGGAGCTTGTTCCAATCGCGGGAGATCATGGGGACAAAGGAAGATTGGAATTGACTACTGTAGTTCTGTTAGTCGTGATCTGAACAGCATAGGGATACTGGGACGATGCCTCCCTAGTTTTCTGTGTATATGTTGCATTGGGTGGGATAATTGATTTTAATTCGGCAGAGCATTGACCATGATAGTACCTATAGAAGAGAGAGAGTAGGGTAGGTAGAATCACCGATCAGTCTAATTGCACGCCTCTGAATGGCGTCCAAGGAGGAGAGAGCGTCTTTCGACGCCCCTCGCCATCATAGATGGGAACCATATTCAAGACACGGCCGAATTTGGGCTTTATAGAGGGGTTTTTGGGAGGAAAAGTAATGGTTCGTTTTGAATAGGAAACCTAATTTCCTTGAGGTAGATATAACCACAGAAGAGATGTGGTTGCTCCAGGAGAGATCAGATGTAATTGTCACTCCTAGAACAGAAAACGAATCTTTGCACTTTAGACTATATTGCTGTAAATAAGGGGAGGGCAAATCCTATTTTTTGTCTAGAAATTAGACAACATGAGGTTTTCTGGGAATTGAATTTCACTTGATTGATGTTTCTCATTCCTCCAAGAGACCAAGATCAACATTAATCGAAGGCACTGCCCCAATCGACTCGTGGAGGAGGATTCACCAGTTCTGACTGAGTGCAGGGTACTGTCATCAGAAAAGCAATGTATTTGGTTGGAGGTTACACACTTGAGGTCGTTAATGTACATAAGGAATAAGGTGGGAGATAGGGCAGAATCCTGGGCAACACCTGCGTTGAATGAATGCGGAATAGAAGACACACCGTCGACTACAACCGACTACTCTTTCGCTCAGTCAGAAAGCACTTGACCCACTGGCACCACTGGCACAGTCCAGGGGATAGACCAAAGGATGTAAGTATAGCATAATGATTTTTATGCCATGCCAGATCGAAAGCCTTCTACAGATGAGAACAAATCTCTATATAATAAGGGAGCGTACACGTATTACGTAACGCAATTTGGGGGGAGGGGAACAACGCGTTACGTAACTGGTATTTTAGCGACTTTCCGATACTTTGCGCAACATAATTGTGACTTTTAGATAAAAATGGCCACTTGAGCGTTACGTAACGTCTAGAGGGAGGGATCCAGAAAAATGTTACGGTGCGTTATATGGGGGCAGGGGGGTCAAATATCTTCAAAAATTGCGTTATGAAATACTTGTAGGCTCCCTAAGATAATAGACCAATTAACAGAGATACTTGCAAGTCATTTGCTCTTCAAATTTTAAACCAGAATAATGCAAATTTTAATATTAAGATTTCCAAAAGGATTCGGACCAGTAGGTTCAATTAAAAACTGGGGTCAAATAAAGTTTTGTTTTAGAAAACTTTTTGACTTTAATTGAACCTACTGGTCCGAATCCTTTTAGAAATTGTAAAGAAGGTTCCTGAGCTTCATCAAATTTAAATATTAAGTATTTCTAAAATATTCATTGCTAAATGATGTCAATATTAAAATATAGCCAAAACGCCCCAAACTTAAAAAAAGTTTTCTCACCTGGCTACCAGCACCTTTTCCCATTGTTGAATACAATTGACTATTTAGTATTAAATGAAAAAATACCAATAGAAAATTTTATTAAACAATTCAACAATTATGGTTTATAAAGAATTTGTGTATTTCTTGCAGAACTTTAATTTAAAGAAAAAATTCATTAATCACAATTTAAAGCGATTGCAACGCCTCTCTCGACCAAAGTCGAGAAGCTTTAACAATTTTTTTTTTTAATTTGCTTTTTAAAATTAAATTATTAAACAAAATATTCAATCTCTTTTATATTAATTCAGTCATAAATATTTAATAACAAGTTAATTCCCCCGTTTTTATTAGTACTTTAAATAAAATGGTTTTTCTTTAATTCACAAAACAAGTCTGATTTTAATAATTTATTCATACCTAACCACCACCTGTAGATATATTTTCCCATTTTTGACCTTTGTTAATAAAATTTACTCAAGAATTGATGAAAAAGTATTAATATTATACCTTGATTTAGGAATGAAGAATAAATTATTTGACACTTAATATTAAGTAATATATGTGCCAATTATTAATTTTAAGAACACAATCAAGTAACTTCTTAATTAAAACTCAAAGAATATACAATTAAAGAATTATATTCTTTGAATTTAATTTTTATAAATTTAAATAATTAAAAATAAATAAATATTAATATATTTAAAAATTAAATTAATTAATCATTAAAAATATTTAAAATAATTATAAAAAGTAAGTTTTTCTAACAAATAAATATTAATTAATTTTAAAATTTATTTATTTCGTTGGTCTTTGAGTAAAATTTCTCAAGACTTTATCATTAATGATAATTTTATCATTTTAAAAAACAAATATTATATCTAGATAAAATGATATAATATTTGTTATATGTTATCAGATTTATTTTATAAAAATAAAAGATCTTAATTTTTATATCGATTTGATTTTTGCCACCTGAGATTAGTACCATTTTCAGCCACCAGAGAGCAATTTATCGACTAAATGTCATACCCATTCTAAAAAAAGAATTTTTAAACTTTTCTTTTAATAATATAATAAAAATAAATGATTTTATTATATGTATTTAAATAAAAAAAATAGAACAAATCGATCAATTTCATTTAATTTTAATTAGGCAACTATTTTAATTATGACAAAGTATATTGGTCATTTATTGACATTAGCAAAAAGAAGAAATTTAGTGAGTATTAAAAAATTTTATTATTCAATAATAATTAAGCTTTTTTTTATCAAATTAAATAGCTTAAAGAAATTTGTATGTTATTTAAAAAAAATAAATACTTTAAAAGTGTTAATTATCCCTTGATATAAAAAAAGCATTTTTATTCATGTTTTAGTTTCTAATTAATTCATAAAAATGTTATACTTGGAACATTTCTCTTTTTGTCTCATTTTAGCTTTCTTTTTGTTTACATTATATTTGATTACAATTTACATCTAATTTATTGAAATAATCGTTCAAAATTCTTTTAAATATTAGGCCTATATTCAAATTGAAATTTTTCTTCACTCATATTATATTTAAGTTTTTAAACAACCTCAACTAAATAAATATTAAAAAGAGAAGAATCAAAAGGACCCATTAAAAAATATTTATAATTAGCCATTAAGAAAATACTTATTAAAATATAATATAGAGATAAATGAGAGGATGATTATTTTTAGAATTATGATCTCACATATATAATATTGTCACTAACTAGGATACCCCTTCCTTCAGGCTCCAAAATTATAATTGGGAATTGTTTTTTTAACTTTATTTAAGAAAAATGTTGAGTTATTTTATGTTAGCGTGACAGTACCTCTTTTTTAAATATTTCTAGGCCGTACCGTCTTAATAAAAATGTCAATTTTGACTTGTTTTAAACAAACTATAGTTTTTGTCGGTAACTGAATCGCGTGTTATATATTTCTCGAAAGACTTTATGCTAAAGAATACGTAAAATTATTCCTTCCTTTTTGAAATTTGCTAAATTTTTTAATCAGTTCTGTCACTTCAAAATAATTGTTTCTAGAATTAGTATGTTTATATAATAAAACTTTTTTTTTATCATCTGACTTTTTTATGAATACATAATATTTGAAGAGTTGAGAATTAGAAGATGTCTATGAACCATTTTATTATGCATAAAGACGTAAACAAAAAAATTGTCCTGAGACTCCTTCTAATTCCCAACTTTCATTTTATAACAGCGTCCCGTTTTTGACATTACAATGTCCCGTATTTGTCACAAGACAATATGGTCAGTCTATTTTATGTATAATTGTAAAATTATATTAAAATGTTTTAGTTTTCTACGAGAGGTTTTTACCCCAGGTGGTACACAACTCCTTCTTCCTCAGGAGAAATTCCGCCTAAACATGAACGACCCCCAGATCCACAAAAACCTGCACCAAAAGGTCCCATCACTTGGAAATCACTTGGAATAACCGCCGTCATTGGCACTGGGTTACTTTGTTTCATGTGGTATTTAAAACGAGAAAAAGAAACTGGTAATAATTTACTACTTTTTCTTAGTTTTGAATAAAGCTTACTTTTATTATAAAATATTGATTATTTTTTCTAGCAATGCTTAGAGAACGAAAGCGACAATTAGGTAAAGCATCTATTGGAGGAAAATTCGAATTAATTGATTCTAATAAAAAACCGAGAAAAAGTGAAGATTTTCTTGGGAAATGGTTACTCATTTATTTTGGATTTACTCATTGTCCTGATATTTGTCCCGACGAACTTGAAAAAATGTCTAAAGTTGTGGATAATATTGGTAAGTATTCCTCTTGTTATTCTCGAGTGCAATTTGCTCTGACATCCACCTCCATTCTTCTCTCTATTTCCTTCTGATTTTTTTAAATTTCATCTTGCTGTCATGGGGAGGTCTTTTCATTTTTGTATTTTTTTAATGCTCCTTTATGATCCTGCTTATCCTTCTTTAAAGATCTTATAAAGATTGACTATATTCTTTATTTTAATGTTCTCCAACACGTCTATTGCATTAGTTTTTTTTTAATAATTTTTTAATCATCGGGTAATAGAAAAAGTTAATAATTTTTGGACACACATGATAAATATTGAAATTTAAAAAAATTTAATGAAAATATTCGTCTTTTTAACCCTAAAAAGTCAGTCCCCTGGTATGTAACAGCTCAAAAAGTAAACATTTAAATGCAAATGTATTTTAAACTATTAGATTTATATCATTATTATCCATATCGATATATCGTAAGATACTTTATTAAGCGTTGTTAAGTCATAAATTTTGATTTTAAATAAATTTATATTATTTTTTTTTTTTATTTCAAAGTCGTGTATCTCGATCCGAGCGTGAGTCCCTAGGCTTATGTTAAATTTGAAAAATATCTGATATTATACACTGTTGATAAAATAATTATGTTTTATATAAGTTTAGGGTGTAAAGATGGCATTGGTGCCCTAATAGCGTGCGTTATCCATCTTTTATATACTTTTATTGTTATTTTTATCTCGAAAATGAACATGTAAACACTCAATTCGTCAGTCCCTTGGAAACAGTGGCGGATCCAGAGGAGTTTCTCGGGGGGGGGGGGGGGGTAATCTGGTGTGACTGGTCGCACAGCTCCCAACTGTCTTTTCGGCAACTTAGGCCATTTAAGACTTTGACGATAACCGTTGTAATATATATTAATCTATTCTGGGTTCAGGCATTTCTATTTAAGCCATCTGGTATCCAAATGGCTTAAATAAAATCATCGGACTGCCTGGGTCCGAACCCGCGACGTTTTGTATAGGAGGTAGGCACGCTACCTACTACGCCACACCCGGGGGCTAATTATTTCTTGAAAATAATTATTTCAACAATATTCTGGATTTGCTGTCTTTTCATTGTTATATTTAATATATAAAAGAGAAAAGTATCCTGCCCTCGAGGCTTGGTGTAGTTGGTAGCGTGCCTAGCTTCTATACCGAAAGTCACGGGTTCGGACCCCAGGCAGTCCGATGATTTTATTTAAGGCATTTGGATACCAAATGGCTTAAATAGAAATGCCTGGACCCCCAATAGATATATTAAACATACGTGTATCGTTAAAAGTCTTAAATGGACTAAGTTGCCGAAAAAACTGTGAATGTGAGTGTGAATGAGAAAAAATTATGCTTTTATGACACAATACCAACTGCTAATAACAAATATGTTGGAAGAGTCATCATAGATAGGCGTAGCCAGAAATTTTTGATGGCAGGGGTTTAAATCAAGATTTGCCCCTCCTCCCTCCCAGTAATGAGACAGTCTAAGAATTCTAATGAAATAATTTTTAAAGTACTGTATAAACAGTATTTTTAAAAATTTGCTACAGGAAATATATTACAACAATTCACATGATTAGTAAGATTCAACTAATCTACTGATAAAATTAGTAATACTAGAGAAAAAAAAACACCAGAAAATACTTTTCTTTTTAAAAATACAATACAATTTATAAATTTGTTGTATTATAGATCTTAAATATCCATACATGGCCATGGCTTGGGACCCTTGGAAGAGGAGGGTTTGAACCCCCCTCCCCCCCCTGACACTCGATTCGAGGTACGTAACTTTGAAATAAAAAAAAAATAATGCAAATTTATTTAAAATCAAAAAGTATGACTTGACGACGCTTAATAAAGTATCTTAGACAGTAGCGTAACGTTTTTTGGCTGGGCCCCCCCGCAAACTTTTATTTCGGGCCCCATTATTAGACCATACAAAAAATATTTAAAAAATACCGTATATCCCTGAGGCCCCCTGGCCCTCTCAAATAGAAATTTTCATTATTTTTTTTTTTAATCTAAATTTTTCCGTTTTTATCGGATCTACAGTTGTTTTAGCCCGGCCCGGCCCGTGGGCCCCCCAAGGTCCGGGGCCCCCCGCATCGCGGGGTCTGCGGGGGCGTACGTTACGCCACTGATCTTAGATTATATCGATATGGATAATAATGATATGAATCTAATAGTTTAAAATAAATTTGTATTTAAATGTTCACTTTTTGAGCTGGTACATGCCAGGGGACTGACATTTATAGGGTTAAAAAGACGAATATTTTCATTAAATTTTTTTTAATTTCAATATTTATCATGTGTGCATAAAAATTAACTTTTTCTATTAATTGATGTTTAAAAAAAGTTAATATTTTTGGTAGTCACTGAATTATTTGCAATTACGGGAAGTTTTGTAGAATGAGGTCATCCCACATATATTAACATATATATATATATATATATATAAAGAGAAAGTAAAAAAAACCGCCCGGGAGCCGTGGCTCAGTGAGAAGACACCAGCTTCTCGCACCGGAGTCCCGGGCTCGCTTCCCGTCCCAAGCGAGAAAAATGTATTTCATTTGATTTGTCTACAAATCATTTGAAATAAATAGGGATGGGGTCTAAATGGCCTTAGATGCCAAAAAAGACCTCAAAAAAAAAAAAAAGTAAAAAACCTTTTTTTTTTTTTTTTTTTTTTATTTGCCCTTTGAGCCGAGGCCATAGGGATAAAAACTTTTTACAAAATACAATTATCAAAATACATATATAAACACAATCAATAATTATATAAAAAAACATCATAGAAAGGAAAAAGACCGTAATACAAAATCTATATTTTATATATAATAATTGCGGTGTGTCCGTCTGTCCGTCTGTCCGTCCGTCTGTCACGCTCTGTTTGACCTACTTCCCGTTGGAATTTTGAAACGAAATTTTGCAGTCTTATAGAGGACGTTATAGAGAGTCCCGGAAAAATACTCGGGCCCCAAAATTCCTATAACTTTTTGAGTTATTAATTTTTAAAGTTACGATTTCTCCCATAGGAAATGTATAGAGAAATATTTAAGTATTCTTTGCAGTTGTGTATTCTTTGAAAGTAAACAAATCTTCAAGCAGGCACTGAACTGGAATACGTAGTAATAATTTTCTTTTCATAATTAAGAAAAGGCGAGGGTCCGCCGCAGGCGGGCCCGAGCCAGCTGGTGGGGGTCCAGGGGGGCGTAGCCCCCTGATCTAGACGGCAGCCAGTTTCTCATAATTAAGAAAAGGCGAGGGTCCGCCGAAGGCGGGCCCGAGCCAGCTGGTGGGGGTCCAGGGGGCGTAGCCCCCTGCTCTAGACGCCAGCCAGTTTCTCATAATTAAGAAAAGGCGAGGGTCCGCCGCGGCGGGCCCGAGCCAGCGGCTGGGGGGTCCAGGGGGCGTAGCCCCCCTGTCTAGACGCCAGCCCGTTTCTCATATTTAAGAAAGGCGAGGGTCCGCCGCAGGCGGGCCCGAGCCAGCGGCTGGGGGTCCAGGGGGCGTAGCCCCCCTGGCTAGACGCGAAGCCCGCCGAAGGCGGGCGGCGCGGCTAGTAAATATTATAAAATAACATCTTATAACAATACTGATTATAAAAATAAATATCATCTAATAACAAATAAATTACTATAAACAATATACGTTACAATCAACATTTTACAAAGAAAAGGAATAATAAATTACATCATAATAAATCTGTTCATATGGTTAAGTCGGCTGTTTTGAAAAAGTGGACTATGGCTCTAACTATTGATATTGAAGGGTTATTAATGATTTCTTGGAAGGAAGGTGGGTCCCGAAAATTAGGTTTCACCAACTGTAGGAATGCGTTTCTTTGGGTCTTGTATAACGGACATTGCATTAATAGATGTTGCGGGTTAGACGGTGCATTTTCACATTTGCAGATTGGAGTTGCCACTATGGAGAATCTATTTAAATGAGCAGCGCATCTTGTGTGGTTAATTCTTATACGGTTGAATGTGACTATTTCTTTTCTGGATAGTAAAAAACCTTCAAACAACAAAGAGATTGAGTGGCATTGTTCTTGTTAAAATTTTCTTGTTATTTTTGCAAGGAATTGCCAACAAGTGCTGCTAATACCTAATAATCATTATCTACTCATAATATATATTTCATATATTTTCTCATATTTTTTAGATAAAGAAGAAAATAAATCAGAGATTCAACCCTTATTCATAACTGTTGATCCTTTGCGGGATACAGCAGAAACTGTTGGAAAATACGTTAAAGAATTCTCTCCAAAATTGATTGGTTTAACTGGAACAGTTGAACAAATTGAAAAGGTAATTTAATATTTAATTAAAAAAACAATGTCTTTTTTTGGTGCTTATTTATTTATTTTTTATTTTTCAGGTGTGCAAGGCATATCGTGTATATTTTAGTGCAGGTCCTCAAGATGACGAGAATGACTACATTGTGGATCACACTATCATTATGTATTTAGTCAATCCTGAAGGCGAATTTGTTGATTATTATGGACAAAATCGATCAGCAGAAGAGGTCACAACCAGTATTCTTATCAACATGACTAAATATGCACAATTACATAACAAAGGATGGTTTTAAAAAAAAAATAAAAATTTTTATTGATATGTTTGAAGTTACCACTAATGTTTTTTTTTTTTTAATAATGAAAATTTAACAACGATATCTTTAGAAAAAATTGGAAGGTTTAACATCTTTTTTTTTAATTACTAGTTATAAAAATTCAAAACAATCTAATTATCATATTTAAAATTCAATGAATAAAGCGATAGATTTTTTTGGATTTCTAATTATTTAAGATGCGCTCTAATTTATCAGATGATTCGAAAATTTCCCTTTACAAAGCATTTCAAATGTTATTACTTTTTCATTTTTGTATGAATTTGTGTTAGATAATTACAATTCTTTAACAGTTGCATTAATGTTATCAATATATAGGCCTATGAATAATAATAAATATTTTGGATTTTATATTCTAATTTAATGTATGCTCTTTTTAAATTAATTTTATTATGAAATCAAATTGCAAGCTTTCGTAGATTATTTTAATGATATTTTTGATAATTAAATTTTTTATTATTTTAATTTTCTCAATATTTTTTTTTTTTTTTTTACTATTTTAATAATAGATATGGATATTCAATTTGTAATTTCCCAAATCCTAATCGTTGAAGAATTTCAGGATATAATTCAAAACTGGAAGAAAAAGAAAAGATTAGTTAGAAATTGCTCAAAATAAATTTTTATAAAAATATAATGGAGAATTGGAGATATCAGCCAAATTGGGATTATCTAGGTTCAATAAAACTCCCAGAATAAGACGTTTCGGCCTGAATTTATTTGGCCATATAAATGATTTAAATTTATCTCTCAGTTTGGGCACAGGAGCCATATAATTTTGTATGAAGCAAATAAATTTTATTTTCGACGAGTCCTGGTTTGATCGCATGTGCACTTGCACTATGTGTATGATTCCCGATAACTGAAGATGGCCAAATAAATTCAGGCGGAAACGTCTTATTCTGGAAGTTTTATTGAACCTAGATAATCTCAATTTGGCTAATAAATAAATAGAAATTAATTAATATATAAAAAAAAATTATTTATATTGAGTTTTATTTTGAAATTAATTTTCATGAAATTCTACTTTGAATGTTTAGGAGATTTTCGTTCCTTAAAAAAGAGTCGTTCTTTATATTTGAATGATTTAGTTCTTCGTTCCTCATAAAGTTCCACTAGTAGTTCAGTCCAGGGAATAGTTCAGTCGATGTCTACTTGTTTGGGTCCAGGGAGTTCAGATTCCTCATTTATCATTATTTAATTTAATACTGTCAAATAAATTAAAATTAAAGAAATGAAAATTTATTAATTTCTAAAATATTTTTATGGAAATAAAGGAAATTAAATCAAATATACTTCGAGCAAAATTGACATGTAATTTCAATATTTCAAATCGTTTTTTATCAATGTTTATTTTATACAAATCAATTACAACATAAATATTCTCATAAAAAATTGAAATTATCATGCCTCCAAAATTCAAATTTCAAGAAGGTAATTACTAATTTCATAAATAATCTAATTAAATAATTTTAAAGCCAACTTTGTCTTTTTTTAGGTGAAAAAGTCCTATGCTTTCATGGGCCGTTAATTTACGAGGCAAAATGTTTGGAGAGCGAAGTCACAGACAAGGAAATTCGATATTATATACATTATGCTGGATGGAATAAAAAGTATGGAAAACATTGGATATTGATAAATTTAACAATATATATATATAGGCCCTATATATAAAAGGTTTATTGAAATAAGTTCAAGGATTTTAAAGCAATTTATTATTTAAATAATTTCAATTATCACGTATTGCAATCAATTTCAATATTTATCAACCGAAGTTTTTGTTTAAGTACTGATAATGAGATAATGCAATTTTTTATTTTCTGCGGATTTCCAAATTTTTCAGTAATTTCAAGTAGTTTAATTAAATTCTTGGATCAACTCCCTGAACTAAGGGAAATTGTGTTTGTGATTTTGAAGCTTCGTTGTCTTTTGTATTTTGTATTTTGCATGTATTGAGCTACGTTTCCTCGGATTCTCTTTTTCTTTTGGTATGAAAGAAATAGAAGCTTCAATAATTAATAACTCAGATATGATCATAGTGGAGAATTGGAGATATCAGCGAAATTGGGATTGTCCAGGTTAATAAAACTCCCAGGATAAGACGTTTCGGCCTGAATTTATTTGGCCATCTTCAGTTATCGGGAATTATACACTTAGTGCAAGTGCACATGATCAAACTAGGATTCGTCAATAATAAAATTCATTTGCTTCATACAAAATTATATGGCTCAGAATTATCTCTGAGCTTGGGTACAGGAACCATAGAATTTTGTATGAAGCAAATATATTTTATTATTGACGAGTCCGGGTTTGATCACATGTGCACTTGCCCAATTCCCAAGAACTGAGAGATGGCCAAATAAATTCAGGCCGAACGTCTTATCCTGGGAGTTTTACTACGGACAATCCCAATTTGACTGATATCTCCAATTCTCCATATAATCACATCACAGCCGCAACTTCAAAAGCAACTATCAGACAGGGGCGGATTAAAGGGGGGCGAGGGGGCGATCGCCCCCCCCCGAGAAGAAATTCACAATGTTATAAAAACTAGTAATCTAAAGAAATTATGATTTCCGGGCTTTAATTTCAATTGAATTTGTTACCAATCAATTTAAATAAATAGGAAAAGGGTCTAAATGGCCATAGATACCCACAAAGTCCTTAAATAAAAAAAAATAAAAAAAAAAAAAACCGCCCCCCCCGACAAAATTGCATTAATCCGCCACTGCTATCAGATATGATTATATGGGGAATTCGGGCCAAAAATAATTTTCTTGCTTGTAGAGAAAACCAGGGCAGATATGATATTATGAGATTATCATCCACACAGAATATAAATAAAAAATTCTTTATATGCTAAAATTTCTTTTTCTAATTCAATATTTTTTTTTCAGTTGGGATGAATGGGTTCCAGAAAGTAGAGTTCTCAAATTTAATGAAGCCAATGTTCTAAAACAAAAAGAACTTCAAAAGGCACACAAGGCTAATCCTCAGTAAGATATTTATTATTTTATATTGATTATTCTTACAAAAAGGGACTAGATTTTAGACTTAAATATCTTTTGTCTATCCTTAGGCTGGATGCTCACAGGAACAGACAAGACCAGACATTCTGTCTGCGAAGACAACGTCTGGTCTTGTCTTATCCGATCTTTTATGCGCAAGAACCGACTTTGTAATGTCGAGTGATCTGGCTTGCTCATTTCCAACCACCCAAACAATATTTCTGTCTGTCTTTTACTTCCTAATACACTTGAAAATGGCACTAAAAAAGGAGCTGTTCTCAACAACCAATCTGCTTTAACGCGAAAAACTTTGTATTTATATACACCCAGTCACGGAAACCTTCTAGCACATTTATATACATTTATTCTGGAAATAAACCAGCAGAAGCTTTTTCTTTAAAAATCTTTATTTAACTTTTGTCGATCGATTTCGCCAATTCAACAAGAATTTATTTCTTGTATAATGATTAATCCGGAACAATTTATCAAATATACTTTAAAAATAATTAAAAATGAGAAATGTATTTAATTTGAAAATATTTCCCTCATTTTGACAGATTATACGCCATAGTTTTATTATTATTATCAAGAAGGCCGTTTTTTTCTCATTAACAATACCTAAATTACTGAACATTGTAATAATTGAAAAACTAATATATTTAAACAATTATAGTTTATTCATTGAAAGTTCTAATGTTCTTATTTAGAAAAAAGGGTGAAATCAGTTAAGAAACGCTCAGAAACTGGTAAAGAAACCGAAAGTCGATCTTCAACACCTTCAAGTGAAAAAGCTAGCTTAAATAAAAGCTTTAATATCGCTCAAGAAAGTCCTGCAACTCCGTCTAGCTCACAAGAATTATTAAATTCAGATGTGGCAAGAAAAAAAAGACGAAGACTCGTTACTACCTCTGAAACTGTAAGCTATATTTATTTTTGATACTAATAAATATCTTGTCAAATAATTGTTATCAATGTTTTTTGTGCATTTGATTCGCTTTAGAAATTAATTCATTTTTTTTTTTTTTATTTGCGTAATATTCACACAGAAAACATAAAAAAGTTATTTTTTCATTGCCAAGAAACTAGACTTACACCTATCCAACTGTTTTTATTATTTTTTTTTAGGATGAACAATTTGAGACCAAGATTGAAATTAAAATAAAAATACCAGATGATTTAATATCTTTGCTTATTGCAGATTCTGAAATGATCAATAAGAAAAATAAGGTAAATATTTTGTTTCATATTCATTTGAATTAATTCACCTTAATATAAATATTTCCAGCTTGTCAAATTACCTGCTAAATTGAGTGTTAATCAAATATTGGATAATTATATCAAATATAAATCATCCAATCGAATGAAAAATAATTTCAAGTAAGTTATTATTAATATTTCCCAATTAATTTATTTTTTATTTTTTCAAAAAATAAATATTTTAATTATTTTTTTAGAGAATCGTTGATTTTGGAAATTACTGCTGGAATTAAAGAATATTTTAATATAATGTTAGGAACTCAATTGCTTTACAATTTAGAACGTCCACAATATCAAGAGGTATATTTTTCTTTCTTTAAAACATTTAATTAAAGTTTGAGGCCAGAATATTGAAGTTTTTATTATCTATTTGACTGTTGACTGAATCCATTAAATTAAATGCTAGGTTCTGAAGATGTATTATTTAGGAAATATATATAAGCAAAAACAGGAAGAGTCAAAAATAAAAAATATTTGGTTGCTCCTGCCTTCATCAGAGTTATAGTCACTCACTATTACACACCCCGTTTCATAACTATATGTAAACTGTTTTTTTTTTTTTTTTTTTTTTTTTTAACTTATTAATTTCAAAAATAAACTTCTATTCCTGTTTTTTAAAATAAAAAATAAATTAAATAAAAGCTATTAATCATTTTAATTATTTATAAAAAACTATTATTATTAAATTAAATCAAATAATGTCAATATTCATGTGTTTCATAACTATAGGTACAGTGAGGGACAATATTAAGGCCCGCGCACAATGAGCGCAGCCGAGGAGCAGCATAGGAGGAATAAATCTGTCTCGTTGTCGTAGCTTCACAGTTTTCCTACGTCCTCTTTCGCCTCTGTGAGCATTTTATAAGCAATTATGGAAAATCAGGCAGAGGCATATTCATCTGCTACGCCTGCCTTCTGCCTATGCTGCCGCTCTGCTGCGCTCAATTTTCGCAGGGCCTAAGTCCCACCAATGCTTTTTCTACTTGAGATTATTTCATTGTTTTAAAAAAAATATATATTTTTTAATGGAAACTTCCATGGTTTAAACCTAGAAAATTTCCAATAGATTGTCATTTTCTTTTATAAAAACAATGAAATAATCACATTAGAAAACGCATGGGTGGGACTTAATATTGACCCTCACTGTACATCACGCAAAAATCTTTGAATTTGTAATTGTCTTACAATTTATTCTTTAATTATTACTTATTTATAATGTCTCGTGGTAAGTATCTCAATGATGAAGAAAAAGGAATAATTTTTGCGTTTAGAGAAGAAGGGTGTTCAAACATTGCAAGGAAACTAGCTCAAAGTTGTTTGGCAATTTCTTCAAAATCCGGATCCATGGTTCAATCAAAAAAGAAGGACCAAACAAGAAGTTATCCCAGGGAGATGAACGCCAGATAATTTGTGCAGCAAGCAATAACATAAGAACCCCGAGTGATTTTAAGTCTGATTTGAATCTAAATGTCTCTAAATCCACAGTCTATCTATATCTATTCGAACCAGTGAACATTTACAAAGCCAAACACTCAAACGAGCTACGATTTACACCTTTTCAATATGAAAACCAAACATCAGTTTGCTATAAGAAATCTTGGTCGAGAGTGGGCTGAGGTGAGAGTTAAAAGAGTTCTCCATTTATTATTTTTTTTTAATACAAAGCATATTATAGGTAATTTTTTCGATGAAAAAAAGTTCAACTTAGATGGTCCAGACGGTATTCTCTATTTGTGGAGAGTCCTGAGAAAAGAGCGGCGGTACTTTTCGAAATGAAATTTTGGGGGAGGAAGTCTATTATTGGTTTGGGAAGCTTTCTGTTCACGCCGAAGCGTTCCCATCAGGGCCGCAGACAGGGGGGGGCAGGGGGGCTATATCCCAGGGGCCCGGGCCCTTTGCGTTCCAACCTTAAAATACTAATAAAAATAATTTTCATGGTTAAAATTTCAATTGAAAAAAATAATTTTCTTGAAATTTTTTTCCTGAAGGGCCCCGGGCCCTTTAAGCTTGAAGCAAGTTTGATAATATTTTTCTCGTCTCAGGATAGCTAAAAACGCAGATTTTAGTGTCTAAAATTTCAAAAATTTTCCATCCCCAGACCCTCCCGGAAAAAAAAGGGTGGGGGGGGGCCGTATTATTAAGTAGCCCCGGGGCCCGAAAGTCTGCCTGCGGCCCTGGTTCCCATCAATGCAAAAGAACAGGGAAGAATACATTTATGTGCTGGAAGAAAATTTGCTGCCGTTTTGAATCAATATGCCAAACGACATTGTGATTTTGACCTAGTTTTCTTGCAATGTTTCTAAATTTGAACACTCTTCTCTAAACGCAAGAATTTTTCCTTTTTCTTCATCATTGAGAAAAGTACTATTCTACGAGACATTTCAAAGACTTTATATTCTGAGAATATACATGTATGCGATTTTTGCGTGATGTAGTTATGAAGCACTGAATATTGATATTATTTGATTTAATTTAATAATAATAGTTTTTATTAATAATTAAAATTATTAATAGCTTTTATTTTATTTATATTTTATTTTAAAAACAGAAATAAAAGGTTTAATTTTGAAATGAATAAGTTTTAATGAAAAAAAAAACCAGTGTACCGATAATCTTTTCTATTCTACCTTAAATTCAAAATGCCTGCATTATATTTGGACTAATAGAGGCAAAAAAAGAATTTTTTTTTTTTGCAAAAATTTATTATATTTGAATTGAATATGCTATATGTTATTATGATATTTATTTTTATTTTAGATTATTAAAAATAATCCAGATAGTTTAATGAGTCAACATTACGGAAGCATTCATCTCTTGAGACTATTTGGTAAGTTATACAAATTTTTAGCAGACTAAATATGTCTGTATCGTTAAAGTGTATCAGGATGAAGAAAGAGAAGCAGCTAGTATTTATTTAATATCTGTATCGTTTCTAACATTTCCGCTTCTTCCCTAATGAAATATCTGTAAATCCTTTTTGGTATGTTCACTAATTTATCCTTATAAAGTGAGTGTAAAATTTAGAGATTGCTCTAAGAAAAAGGATTCTTATTCATGGAGCTGCGTCTGGGATTCATTTTTCATCCCCTCCGCAACAATGAGTCTTGCATCCCGTGTGGTTCGTTTTAAGCCTAGTACGCACACTTCTTTGTTCGGATTTTGTTGCGGACTTTCGGATTATCTCGATAATCATCGCATTTAGGTTAAATATAATAATAACCAATATTAAAAGAGCATTAAATTTCCTTTCAAGTGGTATTATTGAAAATTTCATTTGATCTTTCGTTAGGATATTATAATAGAAGAAAATATCAAAAACTTCAGCAGAAAAATAATTTTTGGCCAACTTCAAGGACTTTATTGCTCACTCTACGTATATTTTTGAAAAAATTTGAGATACACCTACGCACTGACTCAATGTTGCGCGACATTGTGTAAAGAATCCCATTTCGGATGGGTTTCAAAAAATGCTAAAATGCAGCACTCGAGATGCAAGACTCATTGTCGCGGAGCGTACCGGATGCAAGAAAATAAATCCCAGATCCGCGACAAAGAGTTCGAACAAAGAATCCAAGTGCGTACTAGGCTTTAGTGTTTTTGAATCCCATCCGAAATGGGATTCTTTACATAATGCTGCTCAACATTGGGTTAGTGCGTACGTGTATCTCAAACAGAGAGAGCCAGCCTCTGCCATTCTCGCACCCTAAAATTCATCTCCATTTTCGAAATACCTGGTCTAACCATTTCAAGAAGTCGAAGTCGACCGGACTCATACGCACAAAATTTCGAAATCCCATTCCATCCTCCAATCTCAGCGTGTCAAGAAAATCGTGCCCATGCTTATTCCTATCCTTGAATATCCCACGAATCCATCAAAGTGGTGGCTTTTTGTTAAATTTAAAGATTGCGGTGTGGGTTTTAGGTGAAACATTTTAAACTGAGGTCGTATTTACAGTGCATACACTGAGTTTCTTCAGTGAAGCCGCACATATATACTGAGGAAACTCTGTGAAACCCCACATATAAATACAACCTCAGCTTTTTGTTAGCCCTTTTTTTCTCGGTAGAGCTATGTAAAGTGCTATTACAATCTCTGAAAACGCAACCTCGTTCGACATGGCTCAGATTCAAACTAGATGCGTACACGATTTGATCGACAAAGAGTCTGCTACATGAATCCGAACGTCTGCGACAAAGAGTTCGAACAAAGAAAGAATCCAAGCGCGTACTAGGCTTTAGAAAGATTATATTTGTTCTGAGCTGTCTGTATACTAAGAATATATTTATATTTACTATAAGTTGAATTATTGGGAGAAAAAAGAAGACACAGCAACAGCATTTCTAAAAGTCAAAAGCCTAATACGCACTGAGATTCTATGTCGCACTCTTTTTGTCTCTCAACATTCTCAAGTTAGCAATCGTGTCCTCTCAAGTAGAATCGTGAATTGTTCAAAAATTACTGCCTCATTTTTTTTTGATTACTCAATTCAACTTATACACTTTTGATCCTGTCTCAAATCAATCAATAGAAATAAATATTGTTTCCAACTCTTATATATTCAACAAAAATTTTAAGGTTGAGTAGTTAACTTCAGCCATGGAAAAAATATTTTGGATATTACCTTTTTTAATACAGATATTTCAATGTCCCTAAATATCCATTGTTATTTAATGAAAACTATTAGTAAAATATTTTTAAAATATAAAATTTATTTATTTATTTTTCTTTTTTAGTACGAATTGGTGAAATGCTCTCATATACACCATTAGATAAAAAAGTGTTCATCTTTTAACAAATCAACTTCATGAATTTTTAAGGTAATTATTTATGGGTCATTCTACAAAAATGGGTTAACTGGGGTCGAATTTGAAATGTACAATTTGTAGCTTGGATTTCAATTGTTTGTAATAATTGTGAAAGACAATAAGTTAATTTTATTGTACCCATATAGTAACACTCAGATTTTTTATTTTGTTATTAATATATAAGCTCATCAGCCTCTTAGCATTACGGTTGAAAAACTTCCAAGGACTGACTGACGTTTTTGATATAAAACACAAAAAATCATGCTAATTGATATGGAATACTTTTTTTATCAGCAAATCCAATAAATTGTTGAAATAATTATTAATAAATTTCCAAAATATTACTTAGCAAGGGACTGACGAATTGAGTGTTTGACATCCTGATTTTCTCTTTAGAAAAATAACAATAAAAGTATATAAAAGATCGATAACGCACGCTATTAGGGCACCAATGCCATCTTTACACCTTAAACTTATATAAAACATATAATTATTTTATCAACAGTGTATAATATCAGATATTTTTTAAACAAAAACAAGAGCCATGGGACTGACGCTCGAGTCTTGGATTATATCGATATGAATAATAATAAATCTAATAGTTTAAATTAAATTTGCATTTAAATCCCCCCCCCCCCCCCCCCCCTGTTCACTTTCTGAGCTGGTACATCCTAAGGGACTGACATTTTTAGGGTTAAAAAGACGAATATTTTTATTAAATTTTTTTAAATTTCAATATTTATTATGTGTGCATAAAAATTATTAACTTTTTCTATAAATTGATGTTTAAAAAAAGTTAATGTTTGGTAGTCACTGAATTATTTGCATTTACGCGAAGTTAACCCATTTTTGTAGAATATATATATATATATATTTATATATAAAACTTTCTAATAAGGAAGAAAGAATTGGTTCTATTTTTTATTTCTATAAAGAAGTCAAGAAAGATATAGCGCTAAAATATTCCCAAAATGTTTATCATGAATATTAAAACTAAATTTTAAATTTGTATTGATAAAATACTGATAGAGTAGAATACCTATCCTAGTGTGACCAAAACTCAAAATGATTTGAAAACAATATAATTTATTTAAATCAAGTTAAAATTGAAAAAAAAAATTCAATCTACCTAATTTTAAAAACAAATTTCTAGTATTACATTAATTTCAAAACCTTCTTTTTTTCTAGTTACTTAAATGAAAATGCGGCAACATTCTTCCACTCGCAAGACTACGAGGCTATAATTATCTAAACTTTTAAAAAAATTTTTTTCTTTATACAGTATTGACATTTTATAATTTATTCTTTTAATATTTAATCTCAAAAACTAAAAAAATTAATTATCATCTTATTTTTATATAGCTGAGTTGTTATATTATTAAGAGGGTAAAAATGAGAAATGCAGCTAAGATTATTTCTTTATTTGGTTAATTCACACAGCTGACGTTTCGCTCTGAAGCTCTGAAGATGGTTCAAACATGGACCCGAAACGTCAGCTGTGTGCGTTAACCAAATAAAGAAATAATCTTAGCTGCATTTCTCATTTTTACCCTCTTAATATTATTTTTATATCTTTTTACTTTC